>ML832054.1:16188-39709 GCA_009831015.1 Picea engelmannii | reverse complement strand
TGTTGATGTGGCATGTCACATGTATACTAATGTGGAAGATGGGTCTACATGTCCTACTCCACATCTTCCATGTCATCCTTGGTTGATCCAATGACTACCCTTCAATAATATCAATTGTTTAGATCTATTTTCCAACTTAAAGGTGCATGAGTCTTATCAAAGCAATTTACCTATGAAAGATCCATCAACCATGTTTAACTCGATCTAACAACTCATATGAAATTTGGGCTTATACATGATCAAGCATTAAAGTTTATTCTTAACCATAAAAGATCCAACGAATGACATTATTTTGATCAGATGCCTCAAATTCATTTCAAGATTAAAGGTGCTTGATCGCTATCAGAGCATCTTACCTTGAAAGATCTAATGGTGAGGATTGATCTAATATAAAGAGTTATATCTATTTTGGGATTAAAGGTGCACAACCCTTAGCCTTGTCACTTACTCCCACTAGATCTAAGGGTTGAGATCTATCTGATCCAACAACTCCCATTCATTTATAGCTTTAATATGATTGGTGGTTAATGAGGATACTTAACCCCGATATATATGATGGTTAAGGACACTCTGATTGGAAAATTTAGATTGAATTCGGGATTATACTTGAGTGATAGTTAATGAAGCTACTTAACCTCGAAATATCAGACGATGGAGATTGATTTGATCCGATGACCTAGATTAAATTTAGGCTTAAAGATGATCAAGGTTTAACGTGATCCTTAACCCAAAAATATCCCATGGATAATATTTGTTCGATCCAATGGCCTGAATTAAATTCGACCTTAAAAATGCACGATCCTTATCCATGCAACTTACTCCTAAAATATCTAATGATGGAGGTCGATCATGATCAATGGTATAGATGATCTCAAGAAATGAATATGTAGTGAGATTAATCGACACCCAAAGTATCAATACCATCATACCACCTTAGGTGTACATGTTGGATTCTTTTTGGGTTCAGGTCATAAGTGAACTCCACAAACCCACCTGACAATACTCTCGATAACACCCATGGTATTCAGTTCGCCACCACAATATTCCATAGAAAATCTACCAATGTGGCTCTGCTAACATGGAAATTATTAACGTGGCAGAATGGTCCACAAGGCACCCTGAGGGGATGCCATGTCACCCCTCCAACCACTCTGGCCCTACCTCAGATATCAGGAATTCAAATTTTAATTTAAGTCAACAAAAACATTTTTTGATAATCTAGATTATAGTCATTCCAAATGCAAGGTTTTGTCATTCAACATATTCCTTTCCTCTTCAATATTTATCTATGTATAAAGTGGCATCTGGAATCCACATATCCACATATCCACATATCCGATAAACTGGATACAAGGTACCCTTGTGTTAAAGTTCCACATCTGACATTCGGGTCTAGTTTTAAAGGTATGCAAAAAGGAATGACCATATCTCTACTACTCGGATTAAAGGTTCCACTCCGTCAAGGTTCCCACATTTAGAATCCATCTTTTATTTAAAATTCACTTCAGAGGAATTATTATATTTTCGCGATCCTAGATAGTTAAGGTTCCAACATCTGGATCTGACTTTTCATTTAAATGTTATCTGACTTTTCCTTTAAAGGGGTTATTCAGATCCCTGGTTATCCAGACCTACTACCCCTGCCACATTGTTCCACCACCATGACTGATCTAGGTGGATATCAGTGGCCACCCACCTTTTCCAACTGGCTCAAAACAGTTTTCTGGCAATTTGGGCAATTTACTATTTTTAATAGTTTTAACTTTCGGGGCCATTTTGAGGGCCTAAATGAATGTTTTTCAGAATCATGATTCTAAATGATATGAAAGGGAATAATTGATCCCCCAAAATTAATCTCCTCGATGATACCTTTCCAACGGGCTATCATACGCCTAAAACAGAGATCGTATGCAAAAGTTACGACACTGGGAAGATAATGTACTAACTTACCCAAACGGGGCCCACATGACTTTTGGCGCTTCATCTCCTAGGGTTAGGTTTTTGGATGTCTAGGGTTCTTAGAATTCCTGTTTATTGTAAAAATTCCTTTATAGCCTCATTGTAATCATATTCTTGTGAATGAGCGTAGCCATCACATCTCTTCTCAGAGATAAGTCGCCACCATTCCAGCAAGCTTGTTTCCGCTGCATTTTACAGTTTCATCTTATTTTCTTATTGAATAGAAAACCAGTTTTACTATATCTCTGTTATTTTTTGTTAATTACCTATTAATAATCTATATTCATTTTGTTCCTCTCATAAAATCCGAATCAGTGGTATCATAGGGGTCTTCCTTGTCGTCTTAATGCATGTCCCCAACGAGGTCAGAGTACAAAGAGTCGGGTCTCAAGATTGTTTCTCTTGAGGAAAAAATATCTCGCACACCCAAGCGATCTCTCATGGAAGGAGAAAAGAAATGTGATGGGATAGGAGATCCTTTCAAATTTTTTATTGAGGAAGCCCTCACACAACAAAGGAACGAGATGATGGATAGCTTCATGCAAATCCTTCGGTGACTACCAACAGGTGATGCATCTTCTTCAAGCGAAGGCGTCGCCCCCTTCAAGGTACATATAAACTTCGATATTCCTATATTTGAAGGTCAGATAGACACAGATGCTATAGACAAGTGGTTGAATCTACTAGAAGTGTATTTTTCTATCCATAACTTTTCGGATAGAGAAAAGATTACTTTTTCACTCCTCAAAGTCGTTCCCCATGTCAAAGATTGGTGGGAAACCTTTTGTGAGAAAATGGAAACAGAGACCACACTACGGCAAGAAAGAGACCAAGCAGTACCAAATTTCACAAATATATTCCATACCTTGTGCACCAAGTTGGGTATCAAATATTCGGAGTGACATATGGTGCTCAAGTATCGTGGTGCTCTGCATAGATACAGCCAGACCGAAATGGAATTTCTAGACATCTCGTCCTTGGGCGCGGCCTATGGAAATGTCGTCAAAATCAAGCAGAAGCTCAAACAAAATATGCGGCAATTTGGGCCTGGGAACCCCTCACAACAAAATCTAGGAAAGGGCAGCCCCGACCCATAGAACAAAGAACAAAGCAAAGATAGACAGTATCAGGACAACCAATCCAATCCACAAGCAAAGAAGGACACCTAAAAGACAAAGAAAGATATCAGGAAGTGGTGTGACTTCCATAAGAGCCCTTGGCATAACATTGTTGACTGCCGCTCAAAGCAGTCGTTGGTGGCCGAAGTGAAAGCCTTTGAATCAGATGCAGGTTATGACTCTGAGCCAGAACCAAAAAGGAGAAGACGGATCATTGACGCATAACCCAATGCCACCATTGCTACCACCAAGCTCCATCCTGGTGAACCAGATAAGCCAGGAGAAGGAGAGCTCCTCTTCCATTCACAAATGTGGGTAAAAGGCACCCCATTGCACTTCATCCTTGATAGAAGTAGCGAGAAGAACCTCATATCAGTATATGTCATCAAGCGGATGGCCCTGTCAACAACACCTCACCCACAACCCTACCCCATTGGATGGCTCCACCAAGGAAGCGATCTCTGCATCAACCAACAGTGTCGATTTTCGTACGGCATCAAGCCCTTCAAAGACAAGGTATTATGTGATGTTGCTCCTCTCAAAGTTTGTGATGTTCTTCTGGGAACACCTTATTTATGGAAACGTCATGTTGTATATGAGTCTAGGCCTCGTAGTGTTATTATTACTTTGAACAGGAAATTGTACAGGATACCCGAGGTAGTCCCACCTGGTGTTATTTCCTTAATCTCTACTAAGCAATGCAGGAAGGTCATCTCTTAGACAGGAAAGTTTGTCTTCTTCATGATTCATTCTCAAAATAAGCGAAAGAACACAACCACATCCAGGGTCTCTACAACCGACCTCTCCACACAGTAGAAGAAAGTAGATAAGGTCATGGATGAATACTTGGATATATTCTCCTCACCTATCGGGGTACCTCTTCACTGCCAGGTCAAGCACCCCATCAATATGACCCCCATCACATCGCTACCCAATCGGCCAGTCTATCATCGTTGTCTGTTAGAGAATGAGGAGATCAAGCGAAAAATCCAATAACTGCTCCACAAGGGGCACATTCATCCCAGCTCATCACCTTGCAGGACCCCAATCGTGTTGGTATAGAAGAAAGATGGAACCTGATGACTTTGCATTGATTACTGAGCTCTGAATAAAATCATAGTCAAAAATCGATATTTGATTCTTCGAATTGACGACCTCCTTGATCAACTCATGGGGGGCAAATACTTCAATAAGATTGATATGAAGTCTGGATACCACCAGGTCCCGATAGAACAAACAGATGTATGGAAGACCGCCTTCAAGTCAAAGGAAGGCCTTTTTGAATTGTTGGTCATGCCCTTTGGTTTGACAACTGCGCTAGCCACTTTCATGAGGTTGATGGACGATATCCCGTGACCATTCACCAATAATTTTGTAGTGGTGTATCTGGAGGACATTCTCATTTACAACAAGACTTGGGCCAAACACTTGCAGCATATTCAATAGGTTCTGCACACCCTACGACAACACAAGCTATATGCCAACTTGGAAAAATTAGCCTTCGGCATGGACAGGGTCCATTACCTGGGCTACATCGTTGATCAACATGGTGTACATGTGGATCCAGCCAATATCCAAGTCATCCATGACTGGCCAGCCCCAACCACACTCACTGAGCTTTGGAGCTTCTTGGGCCTTGTCAATTTCTACCGCAAGTTCGTATTGGGATTCTCCCATATTGCATGGGCCCTCAGCCAAATAACCAGAGGTGGTGGTAAGGAAAAATTTGCATGGGGTCAGTCCCAACAACAAGCGTTCGATGATTTGAAGCAACGCTTGTGATCAACCCCAGTACTTTCACTCCCAGACCTGCAGCAGCCCTTTGAGATTGAGATAGATGATTTTGACTATGTTGTGGTCATCGTTCTCACTCAGCATGGCCACCCTGTGGCCTATCATAGTGAGACACTATCAGATGCTATCCATAAGTACCCTACTTACGACAAAGAAATTTACTCCATTGTGCAATCCTACCGCTAGTGGAGACACTACATTTTTGGGAAGGAGACAATCATCCACACTGATCATAAGCCACTATAGTTCATGCAAACACAAGGAAAATTGCAGAATGACCTCCATCAAAAGTGGTCCACATACTTGCAGCAATTCTACCTCAACATCAAGTATAAAACAAGAAGCACAAATCACGTCATTTTTTTCCTCAGCAGACCGTCAGTCGCGGCACTCACCACGGTGCTAGACTCTTGTGGCCATGAGACCTCTGGATGGCCCCAACTCTATGAGACAGACCTGGACTTCGCCACCACCTACCAAATGTTGGGGGAAAACGGAGTTGTCAATAATTTCCATCTTCAGGATGGGTTGTTTTTTCATCTGGACCATATCTGTGTTCCATCAAGAGAGTGAGTGAAGCTGATCTATGAAGCCCACTAATGCCGAGTGGCAAGACACTTCGGTGTCGAAAATACAGTGGCGATGCTACAGAAACATTTCTACTGGCCGAAACTTCGATAGGAGGTCAGCAAGTATATCAGGTCCTGCACTGCCTGCGCAATTTTCAAACCAACCACTAAGATAGAGGGCCTCTACACCCCTCTTCCTACTTTTGATAGGCCATGGGAGTCCATCTTAATGGACTACATTTCATGCCTCTGTTCCACCAAGCGGGGAAACGATTGTGTTTTTGTGTTTGTTGATCGCTTTTCTAAGATGGTGATTTTGGTTGCCTGCAAGAAGAACATCACAGTAGAGGCTACTGCCAAGCTCTTCTTTGAACGAGTCTGGGTACATTTTGGAATCCCACAAACCATTGTCTCATATCGGGACAGTCAATTTCTCAGCACATTTTGGTCAAGCCTCTGGTCACTGCTGGACACCAAGCTCACCAAATCCACGGCCTTCCACCCTCAGACAGATGGACAAACTGAGGTTGTAAATCAAATGATTGTGCATATCCTTCACATGTATAATTCACAGCACCCTCGCACATGGGATGAGATCCTTCCCTATGCCCAACATATCTACAACCGAGCCCTGCATAGCTCAACTAGCCACAACCCTTTTCAGGTGGGGTCGGGATTCCAACCATTGGGTCCCATAGATGTTTCACTTCCCCTTGTGGTCACCTCGACCGACTCATCTCCTACTCCAACTGAAGCTGACAAAGCCACCTGGTTCATTGATCGAATCTATCACATCCACCAACAGGTTCGAGATATCCTACAAAATTCCAATGACAAGTACAAACAGCGCCATGATCAACATTGGGTGCCACATAAATTTCAGGCAGGAGACAAAGTTTGGTTGCACTTGCAGAAAGAACACCTTACAGGACCCCATCGAAAGCTTCTACCACTCCTTTATAGTTCGTACACCATCACCAAGGCCGTGGGGGATAATGATTTTCAGCTCAACATTCCTCCTTTCCTTGGCCTCAACCCAGTGTTCAACGTGGATCTCCTTCGCCCTTATTTCCCACCATTATTGGACACCTCAGAAGTAGAAAAAAAACTGACACCAACAGAGCTCAACCCTAACTGCATAAAAAAAGCATCTAATTATCAGATTGTGGACACACAGATCAAGGGAACTCGACATCAAAGGATCCAACTTTATCAAGTCATTAAAGTAGGATAGCTCCTGCACCAAGGCAAGTGGCTCACCCGAGGCAAAATTCAGCAGAAATTTTCTCATCTGATGGGGGACCTCAATGAAATGGAGACCGTTGCTTCCTAATGAGGGAGGATTGATCCAGATGGATATCGGTGGCCACCCACCTTTTCCAACTAGCTCAAAACTATTTTCTGGCAATTTTTGCAATTTACTATTTGTAGCAGTTTTAACTTCCGGGGCCATTTTAAGGGCCTAAATGAAGGTTTTTCAGGATCAATCTTCTCAATGATATCCAAAGGAATAATTGGGCCCCCAAAATGAATCTCCTTGAAGATACCTTTCCAACGGGCTATCATACCCTTAAAACGAAGATTGTATGCAAAAGTTACGTCCCCAAGAAGTTAAGGTACTAACTTACCCAAACAGGGCCCACATGACTTTTTGCACTTCATCTCTTAGGGTTAGGTTTTTGGATGTCTCGGGTTTTTGGCATTCCTGTTTATTGTAAAAAGGCCTTCAAAGCCTCATTGTAATCATCTTCTTGTGAATGAGTGCATCTGTCACATCTCTTCTCGGAGATAAGCCACCACCATTCCAGCAAGCTTGTTTCTGCTGCATTTTATAGTTTCAGCTTATTTCCTTATTGAATAGAAAACCAGTTTTACTGTATCTCTGTTATTTTGTGTTAAGTACCTGTTAATAATTTGTATTCATTTCGTTATGCTCATAAAATATGGATCAATTACCTGCCAATATGGCCTTGCCACGGGAAACCTTCCACTGTGGCTTTTCCACGTCACCCACCATGTGGATTCCACATCATCATGACATCACTATATGGAAAAATATTCATTTTTTTCCAAAATTTCTGAAAATTTTCCTATATTGTCTATTTTCCTAAAAAATTTCTCTGTCTGCCATGAAAATTTCACAAGCTCGACCTGAACCATTCATTCTCCTCCCCTATATTCAACCTTGATATTGCTGAACTAACCCTCATTCATTCCAATTCGCCACTTCTGTGTTTATTTTCCCTCTAGAATTTTGCCCGGAATTAGGAATTTCACCTAATTTCTCCATGGCCTTCCATGGATGAATCTGCAAATCCATAATACATCCAAGTATTCAACTACAACTTTATAATTTGTTCCTTTATAATTCACCCACTACCAATTTCTACCACACTTGGGAAATTTCAACCCCATAATTTTTGAATTTGGGCATTTTCCCAATTTCTCTCCTTGAGAATTTTTGTCAAACATTTCATAGGAAACCTGTAAATTTTTCATTTTCATCTTGGTACCTGTCCCATACAGCCTGAGTGTTGTAACATTTTCTCTGATACCACCTTGTAACATACCTTGGCCTTCATCATGGGCCACGTCAATGCAAAACCACTCTAATACCTCAATTAACTATGCCCAACAGGGATCTGATACCACTTTATAAAAATATGCCCTACAAATGGTACAATTATGTAGGATTTACACTAAAATGAAACACCATGCATAATCATTTAAAATTCATAATTACTCATGGAAAATATTCATTAATATAATGTGGAAATTAAATTGAAATTACATGGAAATTAATGTGGAAGTTACAACGAAAATTAAACACATTATACATAGTAATATAAGTGCAAGTAAACATGGTAATTATCTTTTGCAAAATAACCAACTAACTACAAAAGTCATATGTTCCAACTAGCCATAAACAACATCATTCTATCTCTAAACAACAGGTCACCCTCAAGCCAGAGATATGACTCCACCAGGGCAAAGGCACTCTCACCAGGCCAACTAAGGTCTCACAACTCACACAATAAAATTCTAGGACAAGGTACCAACTCCAACAATAGTTCCATCCCATAGCCTCTCATTCCCCCCAACCTATCCAACCCAAGGAAATGTACCTCCTTCTCTACACCACAAGTCCTCAGGTTGTCCCACTTCTCTTCCATGGCTTCAACACAGGTCAGTCAGGAAGGATCAAAGCTTTGTGGCTCAAGGAACTTCATTTGTTATAATGGATTCTCCAGGAATGTACTAGGCCTCACAAATAGGGAAAAATTCACTAGTAAATTTGGGTCATTTTGCGACGATCATTTTGACGCTCGTGCGACGTTCTGTCTTGGAGATGGTGACAAATATTTGACCCCCCAAACATCATATCACATGCCGTGGACATTGTGACAACCTAAGGATATCATCTCCCATACGATGACCTAAGGATGTCGTAACGTTGTTGTCACTCGAGAGACAACCTTTGTATTTCATCGCACGTGAGACAACCTAACGAGGTCATCACACAAGAGACAACCTAAAGCGGTCGTCCCATGAGAGACAAACTAAAGAGGTCGTCTCTCACGCGATGACCTCTTTAGGTCATCGCACGTGCGATGACCTAAAGTGGTCGTCGCACAAGAGATGACCTAAAGAGGTCGTCACACAAGAGAAAACCTTAAGTCATCGCCAGATAGACGAACTATCCAATGAATCCTTGTCACAAAATATCAATACCATCGACGATAATAGTCATCACTAGAGCGACGAGCTCTGAGTATTTAAACAAAATGAGAAAAGATTCTCACTTTTCATTTGGGGGGAGTAGGAATATCTTTTAACCCCAAACAAAATCATGATCTCCATTGTTGACAACCCTTCCCTTATGACTAGAGAAAGGCCATCAATATGTTTTCTATGTTAAAGGATTTAGTCCCCAATTCCATGAATTAGGGGTACCACAAATGGTTCTTATGGCATAAACAATGGTTTGGGGCCCTAAACTATGGATTTTTCTCCTAATTAGTGTTGTTTTGGTTCACAAGAATCTACAAGGCTTCATACCATGGATTTTATCTTTAATGAGTGTTTTTAAGGCTCATAAGACAAATCTATAGGATCCTAAAATATGTTATAGGCCCCATTAGGAAACTAATTTCATTAATAAGTGCAATGAAAATACCTCTTATTGACTAAATTATTGCAACTTTGGGGCTTTTAACTCATGGATTCTACCCTTTATGAACATTTTCTAGGCTCATAAGCCATATATGTGGTCATAAATAATAATATAGGTCCTAGATATGAAATATTTCCTAATAAAAGTATTATGAGTTCAATGTCATGGATTCAAGGAAATACAAATTGTTTTTGTCCAGTAAATTATGACTTGGGGCTGTAAACCATGATTTTTTCTCATAATGAGTGATTTCTAGACTCATAGGCCATTTATAAGAATGAAAACCATGGTATGAGTCTTGGATAGAGAATACTTTCTTTATAAAATCAATAGAAACTGAATTTCATGGATTAGGGATAGTATTTGTGTTTTTTGTGTATTGATAATGGTTCAAAGTCTTGAATTATGGATTTTTCTCTTAACGAATTTTCTTTGGATCACAAGTTATATACATGGCCTTAAACTATAATATATTATTTATTCATATCACAAGTTATATACATGGTTTTAAACTATAGCATAGGTCCAAATCATGTAATATTTTTCATATGGAGATATTAAAGACTCGATTTCACTAGTTAGTGGAAATATATATGGTTATTGTGTCTTAAACCGTGGTTTGTAGCAAAAGAGTGTATTTTCCCTTGATGAATGTTTTTGGCATATTCCATCTATAGAGGCCTAAACCATAGTATAAAACCTAAACAAATGTTTTTCCTATAAAAGGAAAGGATTAGAGGAGAGAGTAATGGTTTTTTTAACCTAAGTTGGATATTATGCAATTAATTTTCTTTTTGGTTATTTATTTTATTTTGTGACTTAATTTATAAGCTAAATTAATTTATAAGCCAAAGGTATTCCTTGAAAATTATTCTTTTAATTCTTTTGGTTTACTTCACCAATGGTTTTTCCTTTGAGTTTAAGAAAAACATTTGTTATTTTCATTTACTTAGAATTTAAAGTATCATATGCATAACGAGAAATAGAATATGATCTATAACAATATATTCAATGTATTATGGGTGAAATTTACAATTCTTCTTGACTAAACCATGATTTTTTCTCCTAATCCATGTTTTATTTATGATATGGGCTTAGTGTTTGTGGGGAAAGTCCCCTATGGTTTTGGGAAAACCAAAATAGATCAATGACCATATAAAGATAAGAAAATTCCCATGAAATCGAACATCGAAGAATCTGTAACTAATTTGATCAAAGTAACTAAATTTTGAGAAAGAAAACATGATGAACTTACCTGAGGTCCTATGTTCGAAGTAGATCCACAGCTTGAAGTGCTTTCACTTATTCTTGATTGCTTCTTGTGAAACCTGCAAAAAATTATGCACACAAGACTACAAGAAAAATTAGTTACACTGATAACTAACTAATCAACTTGATCAAATGTAGAAAGATTCATTGCAATTAGTATTCTAAACATGTAATCATTCAACAATGATGAATCACATATCAAAAACACTATATATCGAAGGAATGTGCATCTCAAATGTGACGGCCTGAATAAGCTCCTCTTGGTTTCGATAATAATTTATTGAAGTCATCTGATCTTGGAGCAAACCTCCCTTGATCTGAAGGAGCAACAACAAAGTCAACATTGACTATGTTGTTGCTTTGTTGGATTGAGAGTGGTTTTCTCCAAGAATAAATGACTCCAATAATTTTTTCTCTACTGAACATGGCCAACTATGTGAAGGTGGAAGCTCCTATGCCCCCCCCCCTCACATTACTCTCAATTCCCCAATACCCAATCTATATTCTAATAAAAAATATGCATTAAAAATATTCAAAATCGATAATAAAAAAAAGTGATTGTAAATCTATAAATGAGGTTTATCATTGAAAGACCTATGTCATAAAAAATAATTTTTATAAATGATATTTATCATCCAAAATTTGTTCCAAATATACTAGCTATATAATGTACATCGATCTATCTTATAAAATTATTATACATCATAAATTTATTTTAGTCGTCTTCAGTTTTCTAGTCCAATTCTTAAGTAATTCATCAATCTCCATGTCTTTGTTTTCTATGGGCTCTTCAACAGTTGATGTTGCTTCAGTCCTCTCACACTGAGAATGCCTAGTCTTCTACCTACGACGTGGAGGTTGCTTTGAGGGGCCATCGCCTACAAGAACAAAAAATATTAAATTTGTATGGCCAATTTGTAAATATCATTGAAGTAGTTCATTAATATTAAAAACAAACTATGCAATGTAATTATTTACCTAGTCGAATAGTGGGCATCATTGGAATGGTTTCCCTGTACTCCTGATCTTCAGGTCGAGGAGGCTCAACTACGACTTTATTTTCCATTGAAGCGACAAAATTTATAAGGACAAAACTGTAAAAGTATAAGTAATAAAAATTATAAGTACACAATTTGTAAGTACAAAATTATTAAGTATATGATTAATATAAATCCATTTTACTGTCATGGGCCTCAATCATAGAAACATCATCAGGCTTCACCCCACTGGGATGCGGCTGCTCGATAGCACCATGATCTTCTGGTCACGTTTCACTATCAATGCATTGTTTTCCAGTACTAATGTTTTCGTTAATAATGTTGCTCCCCTAATTAAAACAAAGTAAGACATTAAAGTTATGGATGATATCAAACATTTATGTATTTTATAAGTAATGAAAGGTTAATGTGGACTGATTTTTTTACCTTATCCTGCAAACTAGATCTTGGGGTCTGCCCCATGATTTTCCTACGATCAACGACAACTTTATAGTTGTACTTGTAACCAAGTCAGAGGTATTTCTTTTTGGTTTTAGTTCCAAAGTCATTCCCCTGCATTGCATAAGAGTATGTATTTTTAATGTTACTGGATGAAATTACCTAAAATTTGTAAGGTGATACAAATAATATTGTTAAGATGTCTTGGTAATTACTATTTGTGATTGTAAACTCAAGTATTTGTCTTGGCCTAGCCTGTGCTGGCCATGTTTGTAAATCCTTGCTCTGGTTTCCTTTGAAGTGTCAGGCAACCTATCATCAAAAGTTTCAAGTATGTTATATACCACACTTTTATTTATATCTAAAGAAAATTAAAGGTATCAAATTCAAAATATTGTAATTTACCTTGGGGTACCAGTTATTTGTTCTCGTATTTTTCTTAAAAAAAAAAAATTGCATCATCAGTGAGTGCCTTCCACTCCCTCTATGGAATCGATGGAGGGCTCTCATACCTAGGGTTGACTGTCAATTTTTTTCTATACACATCCCTCATATAGTTTAAATATTCTCCCGTTGTAGAGGAGATCGTTTTTTTTTATTGAAGGTCTCTACTCCAAAGAGGCCTTCAAGATAATCCAAAAGTTTTGTTTTGAGGTCGGAATTCTAGCAATTCCACCTCGCGCGTATGGTTTCCCCAAAAATAAACAAGGCCTTTCTCTCCAGGTGCCTATAAAAATGGTCATTTCCTACACACACAAAATATATAATCATTAATTTAAAAATAATAATCTCGATGATTTATGTTTGAGATGGACAACATGAAACAGTTAAAATCTGAAAAACTACCTAGGAGTCTTATTTGTTTTAATGGAATTTTGTTATGGTCGACCAAAAATTTGCACGAAAGGGCCCCCGTGTTGGTCACATGTCTAGCTCCAGGAAATGCACCCATATCAACCACATCAGCAACCTCATCTTTGTCACCACCTCTACTATAACCTAGCCACTGTGGGGATGTCTAGCGGTGTGTGTCATGGCTTCCATCTAAAGGTGTGGAAGATGGAGAAGTAAACAATCTAGCAGCTATATGCAACCTAGTTCAGGACTCTATGGCATCCCTATAGCTCCACTACTATCGACATCGAGATGAGCAAGATCCAAATATCTCTATATAAGAAAGAAATTGTTTTTCGTTAGAGAATGTAAAAGTTAAAAAATAAAATATCATATTGAAATTATCAGTACATAAAAAAATCACTTTAAATTATGGTTATTACCTGATATGTCCTAAGTCGTGTCATAACCAAATTGGTCCTTTCAATGACATCAGAAGTTTGATCTGCACGGTCTAAAAAGTGAGCAAGTTCCTTGTTCTCTTTAATGATCTTATTTTTATCATTACCATTGGATCAGAGGATGAATACAACTCCTCCTCGTCAGAGGAATCATGATCATCATGGCCTTCAAAATACATATTTCAATAAAATCAATGTTATTTCAGTTATATAAACAAATGAAATAATTAATCGTCACACAAATAAAATTATATAAAAAAATAATAAAACTCATATAAAATCAAAGTTGAATTTGTTAATCGTTTACATTTTCTATGGTTGCCTCTTTTCAATGATAATCCTCCTACATTATAATATAATTAGAACCCCCACTACAAGGAAAAGACCTTTTAGCAAAGGTTTCCAGTGTTACAAAATTAGCAAAAATTGTCAAAAAAACCTCTGCTACAACATTTGTTTTCGATACCGGATGTTTTTACAGATACTATAACGAAATTTGATTATAAATAAAAAAAAACCTGGGTAGGCGGACATGTTAGTGGATGTTTACAAATCGGTGTGTTTGTATAAGGAACAAGCATCGGTGCATACATACATGTACAACACCGGTGTTGTACACACAACGTCAAGCACTGGGGCAGTAAAAGATTTAAGCACCAAGGCATTTGTCTTATAAGCATCGGGGCTTTAACAGTAAAACGCACCAGGGGAGTTAAAAATAATAAAGCACCGAGGCTTTCTGCATAGAACATATCGGTGCGTTATTAATAAGAAGGCATTGATGCTGTATAAAATAATATGCATTGATGTGATACCTAGAAAAACCCCCTGGTGCATTAAAAATTGAAAGCACTAATGCTTTGCAGTAACAAACAAGCTTTGGTGCTTATCTATAACACAATAGCATCGGTGCGTATTAATAACACAAAAGCACCAGTTCTTCGTATAATATTAATGCACCAAAAGCCAAATTTTTAATATAATTTTGTGGTATTAAATTAATATTGAAACCAGTGCTAATTGATTACATAAAAGCGCCAGTGTGAATTTCATATGAAACGCACCGGTGAGTTTTAATATTAAATGCGTCAATGATATTAATAATTGAAATACACTGAGAAACATTGTCCTGTGATAATGCAATTATTGTTATTTTTCAATTCCACTATTTATCAAAAAATTTACATATATCTTATATTTTGATTAGTGGATTTGGATATGATGTTTGGATTAATTTGTTATAACATTAGATTTTGCATCTCTTCATTATAATATTTAGTCATCCATATATTTAACCAACGATGTAACATTTCACAGTGACATTGGACAATGCAATAGAATAAATTAAAACATATTTTATTATATTAATAAGAGGGTCTTTGCCATACAAAATGGGACACTTATCGGTAATCCCTTGTCTTTCAATTGGGACAATGTGTCCATTACATTATACAAAAATTTCTGATTTTCACAGACAATTATTTCAAAAAAATAAAAATGTAGCTTGCATTGATATCCAAATATATTGGTCATCATTCTTCACTGGAACTATTGTTAGTGCTCGAGCTACTTCCATGCCTTGGGTTATTTTTCTTAATGTTTGGTTGATTTGCTTGATTGTTTTGTTCTTCTTCAAGTTCCATCTTCAAACATAAACATAAATTGTAACGAGTCTATCTACATTGGTGAGAATAATGAAAATTGAAATAAATAATATACATGAATGTAAATTGAAAAGTGTCGTACCTCCAAAGAAAGAATTGACTCATGAATCATACACATATGTTTAAAATCAAATATCATGCCTTGTTTCAACAATTCTTTTGTTGGCTCTATTCCATTCTTTGTTTCCTACAAGTTTTATACCTCATAATAAATCATAGATTTAATATAAAGTATTATTTTTGTTTCATTAATTATAAAATGATAGAAGTAAAACAACATAGATTATACTTACAAATTCCACAATTAATTTTTGATATGTCAACATATACTCACAACCCTTAATTAACCCAATGTCAATCAATTTTTTTTATGGATCTTCTTTGTATGTTAGCACTTGTTTGAAGACATTCAAGGATATTTGTTATAAAACAACGTAAAATATACAAAAAAAAAACTTAATTTATAATAAGGAAATAACAATTACTCACAAACTTTGCTATCAACCCTTTTCTTCTTTGTCGACCAGTTTTATGTGCAAAATGAGTTCCATTTTCTTTTATTTTTTGTAAGAGAATATTTGAAAATCAATATTTAATGTTTAATTAACTATTTGTACCTAATAGAAAAATTCAATGATTACATACATTTGAAGCACGTTGTTGTTGAGATAACTCCTCCTGCAATGTAATTATGTCCAATTATTTGACCATCTCCTTGTACACTTTTTTGGACATTCCTACTGACATATTTCGGATATCAGCTCGTTGGTCCTCTGGGATTTTCATAATTTTCCTGAAAAATTAACATGACAATAAAGTATTTTTATATTGATATATGAAAACTAAATATCACAAAATTGATATATTAATAAATGAATACTTTATATATATTACACAAACAAAATAGGTTGGGTTGGAGAGCCGTGTGATGGGTTACTATCCAACATGGTTTGGAGAGAACTTGTAGTCTGTACTGGTGAATGGAAGCCCCCAGCTCTTCCCACGGAGTAACCATCGACTCTATTTATCATTATGGGAAATTGGTGTATCAAGATGTCAATATCAAAGATCGTTCTGGTTCGATACATCCACCTACGAGAAAAACATTTGGCTTCCATCTCGGTAGGTGTATTATTCATCATTCTCCTAAAAGGACATTCATTCATCTATCTCTTCCCTGTCGACCATGATGACTGAAATGACACGGAAAATCAAGAGGGAGACCGGTCTAGTTCCTACAGAAACACATTGTACAAGCCCAATTATTTATGTATGTTAGAGGCGTTGCACTCTCTCTTGTTAAGTAACGAACGCAAGGACCGAAGCATGTCCAAGAATCTTCGTTGGAAACTAGTATTTGTTCACTTAACTGAGTTTGAGTTCGGGATGATATCAAATATACCTTACCTGATCATAGCAAAGGGTCCTTTCAAGTGGTAAGGTCCTGCCCTTCTTGATAACGGAGGGAAAGATCTTGAGATCAGGCTTTGAGGGGAATAAATCTAGGAAAATCAGAACCAAATAGGGCCTTTCAGGACCTTACTTGAAAGTGTTTTTAGGAATATTACTTTTTGAATGATTCTTTTTTATTATTGTATGTTTTTTCTATTGCAAGTCTGACAGGTCTCATTGACCATTTCTCTGGAAATGATTCTTGTCATTTAAATATAACCTGGTTCTTGGAATCATTGGATTGATTTCTATATTGTAAGTAGAAAGTATGTTTATACGTTCGTTCCACTATATCTCTCATAGTTCTGTAAAAGTTTTCCCCCCTTTGATTAATCTCCAACACCACTCGAGATGAGTTAAGAACCAATTCATCATCATTTACATCTTCTATATTAATTAATTTTGTTTTGTTATGATGACATTATGTTCCCTCGTTGTTGGTGCCTGTATAACATTAAACATATGTGAATTAATAGATTGTTTGAAGCATGTCATCTAATATTCCTAAGTATATTAATAATGAAAATTCAAAAAAAAAATCATATTGAATAATATTTTTTCATTCACTTGATTCATACCTCTGCAATTTTTCCATCAAGCTTTTACACTCTTTTGCACTTAGATCAGAAATAATCTTATCGAACTTCCTCATTTTGTGGCCCTACATGACACACACTAACCAATACATATTAGTTAAATTTACATATAGTTCAACCATATTAATTTTGTTTAGAATTTACAGAGAACTTGTCTTTTTTGTTTTTATTGGATTTGCCATCATTGTGTCGACCGAAACTTTTCTTATTTGAACTCTTCTCACTCATATTTTTATCAATATACAACTTGTACCATTCAATACATAAATTATTAAATATATTTTATAAATAAATCACTTAATTTTTAGCGTTAAAAAAAAATTGTTGTAACCAATGTGCTTTTTTATATACAAAGCATCGATGTGTTTATTACATAAAATACATTGGGTCGTTCCATACAAAAAAATGTATCGAACAGTTTAATTTCTTTTTTTTAATTTTGTGAATTACAACAGTGTGATATATATATATATATATATATATATATATATATATATATATATATATATATATATATATATATATAAGAGAGAGAGAGAGAGAGATCAAAGCAACTATATTAGAAAACAAAAACATAGAAAAAAAATTAAACATTCATAAAAAAAGAACAATAGAAAAATTACATACTGATGAGAAGAAAAATTTAAAAAAATATGTGATGCCATTTTCTGTGTTGTTTAGATGAGAAAACACCGGCGATATTTTTTTATCCACCATATTTTTAAATTTAAAAAAAAAAAAAAAAAAAGATGGCCTTATCGGTGCGTTCCTTGGACATAAAACATGGCCTTATTGGTGTGTTCCTTGGACATAAAATATGGCATTATCGGTGCGTTTATGTCGAAATAGCGCAACGGAAAATCGGAAAACATTTTAAAAAAAATGTCAAATCAGAAACCGTTTAAAAAAATAAAAATAAAAAAGTCAGATGGTCGACTGCGTTTGGGATCTGATGCAATAAGTGGTCCATTTGCATCACATTCCAAACACTTATATATAGAAAAACAAACCCATTATATCTAAAATACCTAAAACAAAAATACCTAATTCTGAAGTGATAGAGGAAGTTAAACGCTAGGGTGAAATTTCGCATTCACGTAAGAAGAAGAAAAAACAAGGGTTTAAGGTAAGTATGATTTTTTTATTTTTATTTTTTAATGTAGGATTTTGAGTGAATCACCATACCCTTCAAATCTCAATTTTTTGAATATTTATACGGTTCTAAAGTATTCGTTTTCTCCACAATTCTCCCCAGTATGTCTCTCTTCCAAATCTGTCTTCTATAAATTTTGGAAAAATAATAAAAATATTGAACACCTTCTTAATATTAAAAAAAACTTTATAAAAAGAGTTTAGAGTGAATCACCATACCCTTCAAATTCTCATATTATGAATAATACTGTGGTTCCAAAGTATTCTGCTCCTCCATAGTGTTCCTCCATATGTCTCTCTTGCAAGTCTCTCCCTTACAAAATTTTGCAAAATAATGAAATAGTGAATAAATTTTTAGTATGTAAATGACTTTATGAAATTCGATTCCTGCTCTTTTTTTAATTGTTTTACAAAAATCATGATTTTTTTTTTAATTTTTCGGCACGACGGTGTGTTTATGTAAGACGCACCGGTGCGGACATATTACATTACGCATTGGTGTATTCATATCAATTGATGCATCAGAGACATATAATTGTTTTTTATTAACAAAAGCTTGAAACAGGGTGTGGTTAATTTTTCAACGCACTGGTACTTATTGTTAATATGCACATCGGTGCGTTTATGGTTTACAAGCTCACCGGGATGCTTTTAAAGTTATTTGAACTTTTATTTGCACATAAAATAGTATATTCATCTCAAATTATCTTTTAGGATGAATTCACATAACTTACAATACTTCAGTATACATTTTACGTTTTATGTTGCCTTATTTTACGTTTTATATCGCCTTATTCTTAGAGAAGGTTGTAATGAGAGCACAACTCAGAGAGGAAGCGTACCAAGAATGGTCGAATCAACCACCTATTCAATTCCCACTACGTCCAAATTCACCAATTAGGAATGACTACAACACTAGTAGTTCTTCAGAAGTTGGAAATGGAGACAATCAAAAAGAGGTTGGTATGGAATACTTATCAGAATATGACTACCATGGAGACAATGTTGTTAGATGCATTCCAGAATGATGAGTTAGGGGATGATGCTCATATTAATAATACCATTGTTGAAAGCCTAAAATCTACTTCCACCACCCCTCTCTTTGGACCTAGTGTCCGACCAAAGTCTACCCAGCTTGGGACAATAATGTTACTATACAACGTGAAAGCAAAGTTTGGCATGTCAAACTTATGTTTCTCGAAAATATTGAGGTAATTGACCAACAAGTGCCTTATATTAATTTTGAGAAATATTTTCACACAATCAACATTAGAAATGGTTACTTTTATAAACATTAAATGACCTTGTACATTTCTATTGCCCACTAACTGCAGAATATTGAAATATGATGTTCTTCCTAGTATAACATTTTTCCCAGTAGTTGCGAAGAGGCAAAGTAGTTGTTGAAAATGTTGGGTGTTGAGTATATATAATATCATGCATGTCTGAATGATTGTATTCTATATAGAGGAAAATACACAGACAAAGAGATATGTCTGAAATGTGGGCATGATAGGTACGATAAATCAAATAAAAATGGTAAATCGCATGCTCCTCCTGACAAGATATTGAGGCACATGCCTATAATCCCAAGGATTCAAAGGCTCTTTTGTTGCAAAGAATTATCTATGTTGTAGGGATGGCATGCCTCGCATAGAAGTGAGTCGGGAGTTATGCGAATCCCAAATGATTCAATAGCCATGAAGCATATAGATAATACATGGCTAGAAAAATTCAAGGATGAAGTGTGAAGTCTACGACTCAACATAGTAATGGATGGTGTGAACCCATATTCCCTACAAAACACTAACTATTGTGTTTTTCCTGTAGTAGTGATCAATAACAATATCCCCCCATGGTTGTACGTGAAGAATGAACATCTTATGTTGTCTCTTATAATCCCTGGTAGAAGACAAGTGAAGAATATGGATGTCTACCTACAACCATTGGTAGATGAATTGAACGAATTATGGAAAGGGATACATGTATACGATGTATCCAGACCCATCACAACAGAGAGGAGTTTCACGTTGTATGGAATATGTTCTTACACCACACATGCTTATCAAGGCTTAAGAGTTTTCTCTGGTAATTAACATGTTTATTGATTTTGTTTTATACATAACAACATTTATTTGCATATTTAATTCGTTGTGATTGACATTCTATTCTTAAATGCTAACGTGTTATGTATACAATAATTTTGCAGGTCTTGTAACTAAAGGTTATCATGGATGTAAATGTTGTGGACCTTCTCTAAAGGCTAGGTGGTCCAACCCCCTACGAAAGCCAGTGTATGACTGCTTGAGGGTATTCCTCTTAGAAAAACACCCTTCTAGAAGAGAAACATCCACTTTCAATGGTAAACCAAGGAGAACCCAAAGGCCTTCAATAATGACACCAGTACAATGGCTTAAAGAATATGAGAGAGAGAAGGAGAAGGAGATTACAAAAATGTTCGATTCAAATGGGGATCCTATGTTCGATGATCCAGGATTCTTCGACGCCTATGTTGAGAAATATCCCATTGGGATGACAAGGAAATCTATATTTTATGAGCTCCCCTATTGGGAGCATCTTAGGTTTTCCCACTTACTAGATCTCATGCAAATATTTAAAAATGGTTCATCTTCTTTATGGAGGCACATATCATCGAAAGAAAGTGAGACATTGGCTGTGACGAGAGATCTTATTTCTTCAAAAACTAAAAAGAAACATTGGTCAAGACAAGAAAGTAGAGGAGAGGACGGTCCCTCTTGGTCTTTCAAAGAAGGTGATGTCCCATGTATTCTGAAGAAAGAGGATCTTTATTTAAAAAGGGAAGTTATATTGAGTGTGAAGGTGCCTTCTTTATATGGTTCTTCCCTACGACATTTCTTCACTGTGCATCAACACATTTGTCGGGGTTGAAATCACATGACCATTTGAACCTTCTAAAGGTACAACGTTTGTCAAAAATATGATTTTATTATTTGTAATTTTTATTTTTATTCCATGGGATAAACATAATTATTTTTTTATGTGTTTACTTTGTAGTGTCATTATCCTCTTCTCGTGTGTGGGTGTGTGAACCATGACTTACCCCATGACCTAAGGTGTGCCATATCTAAATTATCTACATTTGTACGTTGGATCACATCAAAGGATATTCATATGGATAGCATTCCACGGTGGTGTCAAGGGATAGCTAAGATTTTTTGTATGTTTGAGAAGGAACTACTGCCGAGTTTCATGAACTTATAGGTTCATCTTCTAATTCATCTAGTAGATGAGGTTGAATTAGTTGGGGTGGTATCCTGTCATTAGATGTGTTTTTTAGAGAGGTACATGAATAAATTGAAAGGATTTGTTCGTCGAAGGGAAAAACCCAAGGGGTCTATGGAAGAGGGGTACATATCATATGAGTCTTTCTATTATGTCAGTGAGTACATCAAGCAGATTGACAACACACAAGGTGCAGTTATTTGGGACGATGAAGGGGATGAAGACAAAAGAGAAAGGGTGATTATCCAAATGAATGGAAAAAGGTGCTTGATAAATACTAAGTGACTTATCGTTTGTCAAATTTCTACACAGTAATTATTCACACTGAACTTCATAATGTATATTTTAATGATCTCATATGTACTATATGTTGGTTTGATTTCATGAATACATCAACGAATTCATAAATTGATGCCATCAATAAGTTCATTCTTTACAATTTGGAGGTAACACAACCGTGGGTCGCATTGTATGAACAGAAGAGGAGGAAATGGGAAAGGTACAGGAAAGAATTTAGATGGTTGAATGGTAGAAGCATGCCTTATCCTAATCATTTAAAAGAAAATATGCCAATGATATACCCCAATAGTTGGGTTGATGACCAAGTCAGAGAGAAATATGGTGCATTTGGTAGTTACCCGCGTGAAGAAGAGGATGCACTCAACATAGGGATCGGTTACAGCAACTCGGTAATAATATTTTTGTCTACATAATTTTCAACTTCGTAATACACATTTGAATTGTAAGTACATCTATTTTATTTTTTTATTTTAATGGTCAGGTTATTAGACACATATTAACAATGTGATTTTTTCATTTTTTTATAGGTGCATTTTTTCCCATCTATGTCGACATATGGACATCATTTTCGCACAGAGAATGTCGATGATGGACGCTTGACACAATATTGTGGAGTGGAAGTCAAGTTCAGACAATCTAGTCATGCTAGCCACCGTGATCAAAAAATCATATAGGGGAAGTTAGGTTACGTCAGAAAGATACAAGAGATCATTCGAGTGGAATTCTCTTCTTTCCAATGTGTTATTTTCAGGTGCAAGTGGTGGTACACCTTTGATCAGAATAATGTAAAGGAAGATCATGATAGTGGGATGATGTGTATCAACTCTAAAAAGATGTGGGATGAATCTATGGAGCCTTATGTTTTCCCAAAACACTGCAACCAAGTGTTTTTTTACCTAGATGTGCTGGATAGGGATTGGTGGTTTGTATTAAGACACGACCCTAGATCAGAACATGTTTTTGAGAACAACAATGTTATCATGCCAAGCAAGGAAGATAATGAGGGTGATGACAACAAAGAGTGATATGTACATGTTTTATTTAAAATTTAATATTGTTGTTGTATCTTTTTGTTATATTCTTTATTTCGCTAATTATATTGTTTTTTATTCATCTTCTGACAAGGAAATGTTAAGTTATTTATAACAAATATTTATAAAAAAATAGTTGGTTAACAGTCAGTTTGATGTGTAATGTGTTTGTCTTTCAAATTATTTGTGATTTCATGGAATTATTGTTATTTGAACATATTTATATGTCGTTGCATATATTTAAAAATGTTTCATCTTCTTTAAATATTTCCAATTGTGAAATCCTGAAAAAATGTTAAATGTCCAGTTGAACTTTTAATGGGATATGAAATTATACTTTTTATGTTGACATAATTAGATGTAATGATATGGTTGATATGCATGTTTAATAGCACAACATATTTTAGGATATGTTAACATGATGATTCAAAATTTGAGTTTATGTTCA
>ML832053.1:53071-66617 GCA_009831015.1 Picea engelmannii | reverse complement strand
ATAGTTCTTCTTCTATTCTTTCCATGGGATAACTACCATCAAACTCTACATAAACTATTTCTAGATTTTCTTCTACACTTGTAGAGAAATAGTCAACATCATCACATTTTGAATCATTGCAAACAAGGGTTTGTGAAGATTATTTACCTTCATTTGAAATGTCCTCAATATCTTCCTTTTTTCCAACATCATCACATGATTATTTATCTTCAATTGAAATGTCTTTAAGATCATCACATTTAGAAATAATGCAATGAAGAATTTTGGAGATTCTTTACTTTCATTGATCTTGATGGGTTTGTCTTCAATATCTTCCTTCTTTCTTTGGTATGTCTCCTCTAGCTTTAGCCATAGATCCTTGGTGGAATTGCATTGTCCCATGCTCTCTTTGATAGGACTTGAGAGTCCACTAATAATGGTCTTGAGAGCTAATGCATCATTCTTCTTTCTTGCCCTTTGAGCTGAAAACTTTGGCATGTTCTTATAGGAAACTGATCCACCAATGGTTTCCTTCCAAATACCCGCTGCCATTTCTTTCAAATGCACTCTCATTTCTATTCTCCAAGTAGAATAGTTTTCATCATCAAGGATTGGAACTTCATCATCCATTTGTGTGTCCATGGACATCCCCCAAGCTTGTTAAGGCTTATAGTGAAGGCTCGCTCTGATACTAATTATTGAACCCACTGACTACACTAAGAGGGGGGGCGTGAACAGTGTAGGGATCTTTTTCCCAAAACTTCCCTTTCACAAAACTCATTACCTTCCAAACACCATTTACTCATTACTTATTGTTGTCATTTATAAACAGTTAAATGTGAACATATATCAACAATATATCATCAACAAATCATCACCACAAGGAACATAAAGAACACAAGATGTATGTACAATTTTCTTTTATTATGGACTACAATCCTTGGGTTATCAACAACAACTGAATAGAGTACCACTCTACAAGAGCATCATCTCTATAATGCAAGACTCATATTACACCCTCAACACCAACTGAGATGAGGCAAAAATCCTCAACAGATGTCAATATGTCAACATGTACACGACCTGTTGGTAGTGCAGCATGCGTATGTATGTGCCCTACCAGTAGTAAAGATCGTGTATGTACGTGGCGAGTCTATACTATAGAATGTGTATCACTTCTGAGTTACTTAGGGTTTTCTCTTTTATATGAACTCAGAACCTCTACAACCTTCAATCACATTCTCTTATGTATTTTACTATCCAATATGACTCATAACCAATCACAACACATCCAATCTCTCCAACAACTTACTCATGCTTCTCAACCATACAATATGAATGCTACTCATGTATAAGAAACCAATATACTATAGCAATCATATCAGCATTGAATCATAAGAGTGTTGCTCACTCCATCAACCCACTCAAACCACATCACAATATCCATACCAATAATTCCTTAAGAATTCACTACACAACAAGAAAGAGTATCCATCAAGACAACAATGTAACCATACCAGAATTTCTATGGAATATCTGAGCCCATAGAATGTAGATCTAGAACCTGCTTCAGTCTTCAAGAGTCTGACACCATCTCACACACAAGTCTTCATGACTTCAGCCATTGTATGTTTCCTATCCTCAGGCAGTCCACATATGTACGCGTCCTATCTCACTACAGCCCGCATATACCTCAGAAACTAGGGTTTTTGAAATTTCGAGACTTTTGTCGTCACGATCTCAGACTTTCTGAAACTTGATGCATCCATGAGATCCTCTAGATCTCTTCTCTCTCATAATAGATCTTCAATACATCCTCAAGAGATGCACAAGAGATACACAAAAGATGAACATACACAAGAGACCCTTGCCTCTTATTTATACTCTCCAAGTAGCTTCATTAGAAGCATCTTCTAGGTCACTTATCCCACTTCTAGGTCACTTAACCCATTTCTAGGTCACTTAACCTATTTTCCTCATTTTTAGGGTTAACCACTCTCCATAATTAGAAATTTCTCCATTTAAATATTCCTCCTTGACTTTGTCACTTTTATTTACCATTTAAATAATAATTTCTTCTTTGCAAGATCTTTTACTTCTTTGACCTTTTGGGGCTTCAAGCCTACATATGAGGGTCCTCCAACTTCGTAAGGTCGTAACTCTCAAACCATGAGGAGTTATGTGGCATTCCACATACCACCGGAAATGGCATGGCAAGTACTATCCATATAGGATAGTTCCACTAACAAATTTACTTATATTCAACTCATTATTCCACATATAAGCATAAACATACTTCAAGGATAACTCAACCGCAAAGCGTCTTCCCATGAGGGATTTCACCATAAGGGGACCACTTTGGAGTTCGTCCATTTGTACACCTTATCAACCATGATAAGACAATAAATATTCATCTTTATATCAATCAAACAATGCATCATATACCAATGAAACCACATCGATCCATCTTCATCTATGCATCATGTATCAATGACAACTCATTGATCCATCTTCATCAATATACTATGATAATACATTGTTTATCATACATCAAACCTTTGACCTTTGACATCATACAATCATCCTTTGGCATCAACCAATTCCTTGACATCAATCAATCAATCATCCTTTGGCATCAATCAATCAATTGAAATCAATCCTTTGACATCAATTAATTAAACCTTTGGCATCAATGACAACATGATCCAACATTAAATATATGTATATATCAGCAATGAAATTAATGATTTACTGCAGAAATAACCATCAAAAGAATTAAATATTTATTGGGTAATGAAGTACTAAACAAATAGATGAATTCCCAATACTTTAGCACACGTTTTGATGGTGAATTAGGGATGTAAAAGGATGTTTTTAGAGATTTTTCAGAGAATCCAAATGGCTATAGAAAATATTTTCAACAACAACAACTTTTACCCCAAGAAAACTAGCCAACAACTTTCCCAACAATAGCCAATATCAAGTAGATAAAAAATAGAAAATTGCCAACTATTTCCAATGGTAAAAGAGTGATAAATTAATCTTTAAAGAGAGATTTTGCAGCATCCCTAATAGTTGTAGCATAAGTTTGTAACAACAACAAGATATTCTTGACCAATCAAAACACCCCGGTGACTCAAGCAAGCTATTAAGGCAAATAATTAGTTACACTTCAAAAGAATTCAATATATCGTAAAATCACGCATTCCAATGCAAGTAATTTATTAAGGCAAGGTTATGGAGTCTTGGGTTTAAGTCTAGGTTTGCAACTCCTCTAGGGGTGTAAGCTCTTTTACTTCCTAGAGTATGCAAGACCTAGAAATGTAAATCTCGAAGGGTGTACGCCTTTGTACTTCTCCTAGAAGCCTTTGAAAAATGATTTATCCAATATAAATTAAAATTAACTTGGTGGAGGGTGTATACCCTTATACTCCTCCAAGGGTTTTAAGACAAGAATAAATTGAAACAAGAAGAAATTACCAATTATTCCAGAAAATTCCTTACAAATTTCAATGCTAGCAAGACAAAACCCTAGTTTACCAAGAAATATCATCCAAATTCCAAGACAAACCTCCAAGAAGAGTAGCACACCACTTTATCTCCACACAAGGAAAGATATCATCCAAAAATATTGCACAAGAGAGAGAAAATTTCAGCCAAGTATCTCTTCACTCAAGAGAGAGTGAGTTATGATAAAAATGAAATAAATTTGATCCTTATTTATACAAAACCTCTAAAAAGTGTTCGTCCATATAACGTTAGGGTAAACCACAAAATAAGGGGGTCATTCCCCTTTACAAAATGATTTGAATTTAACCCTAAAAAATGCACACAAAGAAATCCTAAGGGTGTCGTAAACCCATTTTAGGGTGACATATTGGCACTTTAGCAAATCATTGAGCAAGAAAAGGGAAGTTGTTGGGCCTCCTAATGCCTCCCTCTCATGCACTAATATTCTCTCATTTGTGCAAGGGGTCTTCCTCATCTTAGGGTTCCAATTTTCCATCAAATCATCATCACCACCAAAAGACCTATCCCTAGTCAAGACATCAAGCCCAAGAAGCATTAGTTTGAGGCCTCCAAAGGCAGTTTGTTGGGATAGATAGGGATAGGTGACGGCTCCAAGGTTTTCTCTCTTGCGTCCAAAGGAAACTTCCAAACTCTTTCTTTCCTCCAAATTCTAGGATATGGTTGTCCAACCTATGGGATTTTTTCCCCAGTGAAGGCCCAATTTGGGCTTGTTCCTCCTAAATGTCCACCAAGAAAGGTCCTACAAAGATAGACAAGTTCACCCTCCAAGGGTCTTAATTCAAATGTATCATGGCAAGTGAAATCACATATAATAAAAGAGCCACCTAATAATGCACATCAAAAACTACCTCATCAAATTAAACAAGTGCTCAAGACCCTATACAATTTGCCAAATTTAGGCATGGGAAGGTTGAAAAGGTGACCTAATGGGTACGTTATTCCTTAATTCAAGGAGTGTTTCCTAGGTGGAACCTCTCTAAGTCATGTGGAGATGATGAAATGGATGGGGTAAGACTTTTGGGCATGGGTTTCATGACGTACAAGGGTTTGTATTGTATCTTTTATGGGTGCCTTTATAGAGTGTGTGTTCCACCTTCATTTCCAGTGCATCCTTTTTCCAAATCCATTTATTTTTCATTAATTAATTAAGGTTTAGAATGAATGGGTACTCCCAATGGGTAAGACAAAGCTTGGGGGGTAGTATCGCAGTGTCACTTGAGGTGATAGGTACACAAAGTGTCATAGGGGTAAAGAAAAGGTTGTAACACACTTGTGTAGATCCCTCAACAAGTGGGACATCTATATAATATGAAATGTTTTCTTGCAGGTCTTTGATTTTTAGGAGAAACATTTCATCGTTGTAAATACCTCTTTGGGCGAAAATATGGAAGGTTAATTTGGATTTTAACTTTTTTCCATCTACATTCCCTCTACACCTTGAGCACCTTCTTACGAGAAAAGAGGTACAATCCCTTCTTGTGTCAGTACACCCAAAAATACCAAAAGATAAGGATACGAAAAGGGTTGAAGTGTGAAAAGTGATAATTATGATCGGGAATGATACAATGACTCATCAAGGGGACCTCTCGGTAGGAAAACCATTCCCAAGGGTGACCACTTACTAGGGCACCATGTCAACCACAAAGGTGAAACAGGGAAAATACAATAATTTCCAAGCATAAGGTATATAATCAAAAGAAGCTTTAAATGCAACATACTCAAATGAATCAAGTATTAAGGTGACAATTACCATAATACCTGACTTGTAAATCATGGAGGAATACCCATCATCTTCTGGAATCAAGCTGATGTGGTGAATGCCATCGTGACAAATCCAGGATGTGTGGTGATTAAGTGGGTCTTTATTTGTGCATGTGGACGTTGTCAGTCATCTATCTCTCGGTACTCCATGTCTGAAACCTAAGGGCCTTGAGACATCATTTCCTTAGTTATCCCTAGAAATAGGGGATAACATGTATTATTCTCTAAATGAGAGGAAGTGCTCATGATTTTTCCAGTAAATGAATTTTTGTCATGATCTCATTGTTTACATCAACAAAAAAAAGATATTAAACCTTCATTAATGCTCAATTTTTGTTAAGTACCTGAAGAGATCTGAATATAAATCTCAAAATAAACTCACAATATAAACAAGAATAAACCAATTACCAAACCATTCAGCAAAACATTGAACACAAGAATGTATACAAAACCATTGAGGTAGGGTAACACCATATATTAATCCTTAAGGAAGGATAACACTCCTCAAGCAATGCTTAATACATTCAAAATATTCTTCACTATGTTTCATTACATTGCTTACACTTCTTTATGTAGATCTGTCTATCTCCTAGGAACCTTCTAGATATATTTCTCACATTTATTACATCTAACTACCATAGTGGTACTTTATTAATATAGTGGACCTAGTCCACCTTACATTGAATGACCATATTCTCATATATTAAATGACTTCCACTAATAATACATAACCACATTCCCATTGGGTACCTCCCTGGGTAACCCATATTACCTCCCTAGGTATACTACATTCCATCCCCCTTCACATGTTTCGTCCTCGAAACATGAGAATAAACCATACAATATGACCGGCTAAGAAATGTAGCCAACCATTACCAAGTACGACCATCCATCCATCCCAATGGAAGTCTAACATGATGTCCATTTTCTTCCTTGCCACCCTGATCTTTCTATGCATCATGTCGAGGTTGCCATGGGATTATTTCTATAGCCTGAGCTCTTCTCATAGTGTTGGTAGTCCCCCATGCAACTCTTGATCGGTTTCCTGTCTGGTGCCATGCTGGTGCATAAATGTGTTGATGCACACACCCTTTCCTTGATGACTGTTGTGTCTCTATATGATGTGGATGGCGATATACAAAAACTGTAGGAATTTGTTCTTTTTACTTCAAATATGCAAAACTTTGTTCCTTTGAGTCAATTACCTCCTTAGCTTCTTGATTATGTCCTTCCTTTAGTTTTTCTTCATCTCCTTCTATAGACTCTACCTCTGATTCAACTTCATACTCAGCCATAAATTCTTTGCTAGTTTCCATGGGCCCATATTTCCTACTAAGAGACACATCCTGCAATGTAATTTTCTTTTTCTTGTACCAAAGCTTAAAAAACTTCTTTTTCACATTAATATTAATGGTACCCATTGATTCTGTCCAAGGATATGCCAAAACAATGTCTTCATCACTCATATCTAGAGCCTCAACACATATTTATCCATACTGACCTTCAAATCTTTAAAAAGTTTAACAATTTCACCTGCAACCTGCGTGCTTTGAATATTCTTTTTCAGAACTTGCAATCTATTAACTAACTGAATATTGATAAAATTTTCTTTGCAACTAGGGTTAATAGAAACAGTGACATTTTCTTTATGAATACAACCATGAACTTGTAATATAAATATTCCACATGAAAATAAACTCTTGGTGATTTCTTTATCCTTACTTTTTGTATGAGACCACTTGTCTAAAATTATTTTTTCAAGTGCTTCCTCAAAAAGTGACATCCACTCATAATGTTGAAATGATTTCCACCATATGAGAGCATCACCTTTGAAACTCCATTCTACAAAAGATTTCCACTTCTCTTTTCATAATGACTTGTGAGATTGTATAAATGCTTCAATACTAGGGCCATCATCTCTTCCATAAAAAATATCATGCTTGAAATAAATCTTCAACAAAAACTAGGGTTAAAAATAACTTACTGCAGAAAATCAGGATTTTTCTGGAAAAACCCTCAAAATTTGTTAAATTTAAAATGCTCATACCTTTACTTCCCGAACTCCGTTTCGGCTGATGTTTTTGTTGAAATTGGGTATTTTTCCGAGAGGAATTCAAATATCCATTTTTTTTTTTGTCAAATTCATCTTGTAAATCTTCATATAGGAACTTGAAGTGTGCCGCCCTCTTTTTCCCTAGAAAAAAATCTGAAAAAGAGAAAACAATTCTTCCCTTCTTTGGCCAAGGAAAGTGCTCTGATACCAATTGTTAAGTACCTGAAGATATATGAAGATAAATCTCAAAGTAAACTCACAGTATCAACAAGAATAAACCAAACCATTCACCAAAACACTGAACACAAGAATGTAGACAAAACCCTTGAGGTAGGGTAACACCATATATTAGTCCTTAAGGAAGGATAACACTCCCCAAGCAATTCTTGATACATTCACAATATTATTCACTATGTTTCATTACATTGCTTACACTTCTTTATATATCTCTCTCTATCTCCTAGGAACCTTCTAGAGAGCATTCTCACATTTATTACATCTAACTACCATAGCGGGCCTTTATTAATATAGTGGACCTAGTCCACCTTACATTGAATGACCATATTCTCATATATTAAATTACTTCCACTAATAATACATAACCACATTCCCATTAGGTACCCCATATTACCTCCCTAGGTATACTATACTTTCTAAATGTAAACAATTTTAACTTTATAATTTTCAAACTTTTAAAGCTTTCTAAGTGAATTTTTGTCCCGATCTCATTAAACAAATTTAACTTTATAATTTTCAAACTTTAAAAACTTTGTAAATGAATTTTTGTGATGATCTCAATTTTTACCTCAACAAAAAAGAGATTTTGAACCTTCATTGATCGAGAGCCAGTTTTTATTTTCCATTTAAAATTTTAAGTTTGATTAATAATAATAAAATTAAAGGAGACAAAACCTACAAACCGGCTTCAAATTAGATTGGAGATCATTTTAGTGATTGAAACCTAATTCCTAAAGAAATAAAAAAAAAACTACAACTTTTTCAATGAAACGACATGTAGTAGGCAAAGAAGTGGATATATACGTATTTGGACTCTTTATCATTGTATCAAACCTCACGTATCGAGCATTTTCATACATATTTTCCATGGATTATAGTGACAGAGGCTCTCCCTACGAACAATAAAACTAAATGGGATAGTCATGACTGATTATAGGGCATAATAAAATAATTATATACTAGAAAAAACTGGTTGATATACCCTCCATTAGTTTCGAAAGGTGGAAATGACGTTGATCAATGTATATCAACCACTTTTATAAAGTGGTTGTTTCTAGTTGACAGTCGACATGCCTTGGGAACGACCTTTAATGCATTAATGTTAAAGTTACTTCACACACACCTAGGATTTCTTTTTCCTAGGGTTTTTCCTTGTTTATTAGTCATAATTAGTCATTATCCAGTCTCCTATATTTTAGGGAAGAATATTCCACCTGGAGAATATTCTCTTTCAGTTGACACTTCAGTTTGACTAGTTGAGTTGAGTTTAGATGCTACATTGGTTTTGTCACCATGTAACATTGGGATCATCACCATGCTAATGTGCACTTGCCATGGGATCATCACCATGATAATGTGCACTTGCCATGGGATCATCACCATATTGGTGCATTACCCTTGATTCCTTGATATACTCCTCACTACACTTTGTTTAGTCAGCTAACTGAAGACTAGTTGACTAGTTAACTCAGCTAGGTGGCAGTTCACTCCCGTAAATGCCCGAGAGACTAGACTAGGTGGAAGTTCACTCCCGTAACTATTGGTGTGTGTCAAAATCACTATAGACCACCACTATGGTGCATTTTTTCTCCTCCATTACGCATTCATTGAGTTATACAGAGTATATCATGTGTAAATTATTCATTATTCATTACGGTTAATAAGAATTCTCCTATTCTTTCTCTCCTTCTTCTTTCTCAATTTCTCTATGAAAATGTGTGTATTATTTTGTATATAGATATATTATGTGTAGGTTCAACACATTTACATGGTATCAAAGCCAACATACTGCTAAGAAAAATCTACACCAAAATGTTTTGTAGGTACAAAAGATTGAAGACAACGGAAAAATGGATTTCCAAAAAGAATCCATTCTTACACCTTACAACTACTTTGCATGGAAGGAGAGAATAATGATTCATCTTCGAACTAGAGGATTGTATAGGTTAACCTTGAATACATATAAATAACCAACATCAGCCATAGAAAAATCCAAGTACTTAAATTGGATGGATGAAGCACTTGGAACGATTTGCAGTCTTATTTCTCTCGATCTCCTTTTTCACATATCTTTCTGTAAGAATCCCAATGAATCCTGGACCACCTTGGAAGGGATATTTAGAAAATAGTATGATATAGGGGACACATTCTAGAGGTGGAACTGCTCACATTGGATCCAAAAAGCTTCGACAATATCCAAGATTTCTTTACAAAATTCAAGGATTTATTGTTGCAACTCAAAGCTTGTGGGGTTGATAAATCTAAAGAGAAACAAATGGTTCTCACCATTCTCTCCAAAATTGTTCCTAAATTCTCTATATTCATATCCACATTCCATTCTGTCAGATTTACCTCTGGAGCCACCTCTAAGATTCCTTCTCTTGAGGACTTTATCAAATCCATGACACAAGAGAAAACCAAGCTCATCAACTTGGGAAAAATCAAAGGCCCAAAGGCGCATGCACTTATTGTGTAAGATGGCAGCCATCAATATCATAAATATAAAGATAAAGACAAAATGAAAGCTCATGCACATCTAAAAAAGGAAGGGTACACAAAACCCTTCACCGATGCCTCTGGATCCAAAGGGGGAAAGGGAAGAAAAGGGGAGAAATGCATGTACTGTCACAAAGGATTCCATCCAAAATCCAAATGCATGAAAAAACAAATAGATATAATGTCTCAAATACTTTAGCAAAACAACCTTGGAGATCGCATCCCCAAGGGTGCCAAGAAGAAGAAGCCAGAAGATCTGAATCCCAAGAAAGGCAATTCTAGCCATGCCTTGATTGTCATGAACTCCTCTCCTGATGCTTGGATCGTAGATTCAAGAGAATCACATCACATGGTTGACTCAAAAGTAGTATAGTATTCATTAGATGCATCCAAAGGTCCCCCTATTCTGATGGGGGACAACTCTTCTTTTGAAATCACCGGTAAATAAATGATTGAACTCACCAATGGAAGCTTCGAGAATGTGTTGCACGTTCCCAAACTTTTCATCAACCTTCTCCCCATGTATCAGATGAAAAATTCCAGCACTGTAAATAAATTCATATTCACACCAAATTTCATGGAAATATATGACATGAAAACCAAGTCCAGGGTTGCTACCGATGAGGTAAATCATCAATCTAGATTGTATACATTTTCTGAATTCATTGAACCTAATTCTGCTTTGTTGCTTAATCATGTTGATGAAAGTAGTAGGATATGGCACAACATTTTTGGACATTTTAATTTCAGATACATGCAACATATTAGCAAGAAAAGATTGGTTGATGGTCTACCAGACATCCATTTCTCTAAGGGAGTATGTGAGGGATGTGCTCTCAGAAAACACCCTCAAGAGAAATTCGATAAAGGAAAGTCTCAAAGAGCTTCTGCACCTTTATATCTGATCCAACGTGACCTTATGGGTCCTTTTCCACATCCATCCATTTGAAAAGTGAGGTTTGTTCTCATTTTTGTTGATGATTTCTAATGCTTTACATGGATCTACTTTCTCAGGAAAAAATCCAAGGTCTTTCAACACATCAAATATTTCAAAGCCCTGGTTGAGACATAGTCCAGAAAGAAGATAAAAGTCATCCGAAATGATAATGGGGGAGATTATGTCAATCATGAGATCCATTATTTTTAACATGAGATAGGGATTCAATTGCAACACACATTTTGCTATACTCCACAACAAAATAGAGTTGTTGAGTGGAAAAACTGATCTCTAAAGGAGATGGCATCTTGCATGTTGCATGCAAAGTCACTACCATAGAGACTATGGTCTGAAGAACTTAATTGTGCAACATAAATACAAAACATATCTCCCCATATATATTTCAAGGATAAGACCCCCTACAAGGCTTGGAGTGGCCTCAAACAGGAAGTGACCCACTTTTGTTTTTTCGATGCACGTGTATGGGCTCGGATTCCCTCTGAAAAGAGGAAGGCACTTGATCCAAAGAGAATTGAGTGTATTTTTGTTGGATAACCCGACGGTGTGAAGGGATATAGGCTTATTTATCTTTCCTCAAACCGACTCATCATTTAGCGTAGTGTCCAATTCGAGGAAAGTGTCTCGCATGTACCTCAGCAGCCACATGCAGACACCTTCATTCTTCCACCTGACTGAAATGATGAGCATGCACATGTTGGCTCGTCTTTAGATGAAAATTCTGATTCAAAGGACTCAGATGATTCATATTCAGAGTCATTACATTTAGATGTAGAGTCAGAGAATCCAGATCTAGTTGCAGAGCTAGAGCAGAGGCCCAAGTGGGCACAGACTACTCTTCAGGATGCAGGGGATCTCGTTGGTGATCCAACTGATACTAGGAGGACTCAATATGATTTCTACGAGCCTCCTATTGCACTCACTGCCACTGAACCATTTCCCTCCAGGCATCTTTTCTTGGTTCAGTCTTCATATCCATAGTCTTATAGTGATGCTGTTGGAAATATCTTTTGGGAATATGGCATGTAGGAGGAGTACAACTCCCTCCTCGAGAACCAGACTTGGGATATGGTTCCCCTTCCTTCTGGGAAGAAACTTGTCAAATGCAGATGGGTCTATAGGACCAAGAGCACAACGGATGGACATATTAGCAGAGAGAAATCCAAGCTTGTTTCCAAAGGCTTTAAGCAAGTGCATGGTATTGACTATAATGAGACATTCACTCCATTAGAGAATATGGATTCCATATGATTGGCACTTACCATTGTGGAAACCAAGGGATGGGAAGTCCATCAGATGGATGTGAAGAATGTGTTTCTTCGTGGTGATCTCTCTGAGGAGATCTATATGGAGCATCCCCAAGGATTTATGCAAGACTCATCTTTTGTCTATCGACTGAAGAAGTATCTTTTGGCCTCAAGAAGGATCTAAGGGCATGTTATGCCAAGGTGGACTCCTACATGTTTTCACAGAACTTTGTACATTGTAAATCAGACCCAAATGTCTACATGCTCAGGACGGTGGATTCACTTCTACTTTTAGTTCTATATGTTGATGATTTGTTGGTCATCGGTTGCTCGACTTCAACGATTGTTGCAGTCAAGAGGATTCTACATGACATGTTATTTATGATGGACATGGGTCCACTACACTTCTTCCTTGGACCCGAGATCAGTTAGGATGCATCAGGCATTAAACCATCTCAGGCCAAGTATGCACGAGATATCCTTGAGATATTTCACATGACAGACTGCAAGTCTGATCCAACTCCTTTCCTATCAGGATTCAAACTTGAGGATGGTGGGGAGACTCCATTGGTTAACAACACACTATACAAACAACTAGTGGGGATCGTTTTGTATCTCACACACTCCAGACCATACCTCTCCTATGCAGTTGGCACAATTTCCAGGTTCATGCAGGAGCCGCATGAGCTGCATTGGAAGGCTGCAAATCATATCCTTCGATACGTGCATGGAACCATCACCTTTGGGATTCATTGTGTAGCAGACTCTACATTAGATCTCATCAGTTTTATTGATTCTAACTGGGCTAGCGATAACACTGATCTCAAGTCCACATATGGTTACTCACTCAGTCTTGGTTCCAGGCCTATCTGTTGGTCGAGAAAGAAGCAAGATGCCATTTCTCTATCTTCAGCTGAGGCAGAGTACAGAGGGGTAGTTAACATAACCATTCAGGCTATGTGGCTACAACATTTTCTCACTGAGTTGGGCATTCATTTTCATAGGCTGATCATCATCTGGTGTGACAACCAGAGCACTCTGAAGTTATGCAGAAATCCAGTTTAGAGGGAGTAGAAGAAGCACATCGATATCCACATGCACTAAATCTGGGACTTAGTACATGAGGGGATCATCGACCTATAGTTATGTCCTTCAGTAGAACAAATGACAGACATCTTCACCAAGACCTTCACTGAGCAGAAATTGCATTATCTACGAAGTCATCTTGGAGTGAAGGACACATTTTCCTAGAAACTGTATTTCTTCTTTTTACATACATTATACCTT
>ML832053.1:36584-53034 GCA_009831015.1 Picea engelmannii | reverse complement strand
TTCCAATGAGGTTTTCCCTCTTTCCTCACTTTATTTTTAGTGTATTTTGGTACCTAACATGGCCTCTTTGTTGGGACCCAATCTTTATTTTCACCATAGCGATGTTCAAGGGGGGTGTTGGAGTTACTTCACACACACCTATGATTTATTTTTCCTAAGGTTTTCCCTTGTTTATTAGTCATAATTAGTAAGTATCCAGTCTCCTATATTTTAGGAGAGAATATTCCACCTGGAGAATATTCTCTTTCAATTGACACTTTAGTTTGACTAGTTGAGTTGAGTTTATATGTTGCATTGGTTTTGTCACCATGCAACATTGGCATCATCACCATGCTAATGCACACTTTCCTTGGGATCATCACCACATTGACACATTACCCTTGATTCCTTGATCTTCTCCTCACTACACTATGTTCAATTAGTTAACTGAAGACTAGTTGACTAGTTAACTCATCTAGGTGGCAGTTCACTCCTATAACTGCCTGAGAGACTAGACTAGGTGGCAGTTCACTGCCATAGTTGTGGTGTGTGTCCAGATCACTCTAGACCACCACTATGGCGCATTGTTTCTCCTCTAGTGTGCATTCATTGAATTATACAAAGTATATCATGTGTAAATTATTCATTATTCATTACGGTTAATGAGAATTCTTCTATTCTTTCTCTCCTTCTTTCTCAATTTCTCTCTACAAATGTGTGTAGTATTTTTTAGCTAGATTTATTATGTGAAGGTTCAATAAATTTACAATTAATACATAATTAAGTGCATGTAACCTCCAGGGGCAACATTTTTAACCATCATCTAAGAAACCACAACCCAGGGGCATCTAGGGCATCAAAATCACTCAGGGATCGCACTTGGCCTGGGATGCACCAACCCTTCACATGGTTGTATTTTTGGGTGTCTCCTCTCGACTAAAATCACTGTAAGGGTATTGAACTCAGGTCACCCTACAAACGAAACTCACACCTTAACCGATTGAGCTAGCAGAACTTGACTATAATAATAATGTGTTAATGTAATACATTAATGTATTAATATATATAAATTAATGGTCTATTAATGTATTAATGTAATGTTTTACATTAATGTAATATATAATAAGAATGTATAAATTAAAGTATTGATTTAGATTAATATACAATGTAATGTATTAATTGATTGATACATTAATAATGCAATGTATTAATTAAATAATACATTAATACATTGCTAAAGTATTAACACAATAATAAATTAATATATTAAATACATTACTAAAGTATTAATAAATTTAAAAAGTATYGATACAATAATAAAGTAATACATTAATAAAGTAGTAATACATTGATCTTAATGTCTTTAATAATACATTATTACATTACTGTAATGTATAAATTAAAGTACTAAGACATTAATGTATAAATTAAAGCAGTAATASATTAATACATTTATTGAAAGAAATCATGGTTTACTATGGTTAACCATGATCATGGTTTCTTATGGTCATGAATATGAATGACATTAATGCATTAATGTATAGTGTGTTGTATTAATTTAATTAAGTAATACATTAACACATTTTTAATAAATACATTAATAAAGTATTAATACATTAAAACATTAATAAAATGTTAATACACTAATAAAATTATACATTAATAAAGTAGTAATACATTAGTAAAGTATTAATATATATTTTAACACAATTGCAATGTATAAATTAAAGTATTAATTTACATTAATAAATAATGTAACATATTAATTAATTGATACATTAATAATGTAATGTATAAATTAATTTATACATTTATACAATATTAATTAATAGATTGCTAAAGTATTAAAATACATTAAAATAGTAATAAAATAGTAATACATTGACCTTTATGATGTTAGTAATACATTATTTAAGTATTAATACATAATTACATTAATGCAATGTAAAAATTAAAGTATTAATACATTAATAATACATTATTAAAGTAATAATACATTATTAAAGTAATAATACATTAATGCATTAATTGACAATGACCATGGTTGACTTTGGTTGACCATGGCCATGGTTTCATATGGTTTGACCATGACCATGGTTAACTTTGGTAGACGTTGATTGACTTTGGGAAGGAAATATTAACTATGGTTGATTGTGGTTGTACTTCACCATGATTTACTATGGTTGACTATGACCATGGTTGACTATGGTTGATTGGGGTTTATTACGGTTGATCGTGCCCATGGTTGACCTTCATTGAGCATGTGGGTGTGATTATGGTGGGCCATGTTGATTGTGTTCAACCATAGTTTACTATGACACTATTGCATTGCAATGTTGATCATGTTTTGTTCATCACATTGCTACATCAGGTTTTATTCATCACATTGTGACATAAGATTTTGTTCATCACATTACATCATAAGGTTATGGTTACCAAATTATGACAAAGGTTTTTTGTTTGACACATTGTGGCATTGGAATAGGTTTGTCACAATCCAATAGTGGGTTATGTTCGTCACATTGCAACATCAGGAAATGTTCGTCTCGTTGCAATGTTGGTCTATGTTTGTCACATTGCCACAATGGGTTATGTACATCGCATTGCGACAATGGGTTATGTTCATCCCATTGGGACTTTTGGAAATGTCTATCAAAATGAAATGTCAGGATATGTGTGTCACATTTTGACGATAGGGATATGTTTGTCACATTTCGACGATAGGGTTATGTTCATCACATTGTGACGTATGTATATGTTCGTCACATTGCTACATTACTATGTTTGTGACAATAGGGTTATATTCATCACATTGCGATGAAAATGATATGTTCATCACATTGTGACGACAAGGCTATGTTTTTCACATTGCGACGCCTATTTATGTTCATCTTGCAACGTTCGTATGTGTTCATCACATTGCAACGTTACTATGTTCAACAAATTCTAACATTTGGAATTTTTTGTCACATTGCGACGTCAGGATACATGTCTCACATTACAATGTGAGGAAATGTTTGTCACATTGTGATGACAAGGTGATGTGTGACCAATTGCGACATTTGTTTATGTTTGACACATTGTGATGTTACTATCCACATTGCAACGACATGTCTATTATCGTCGCATTGCAATGTTATTTTATATTCATTAAATTGTGACATTACTATGCTCAGAAAATTGCAACGTTACTATGTTTGTCAAATTATGACATCGTGATGTTCGTCACCGTGTGACGTTACTATGTTCGAGACATTGCAACATTAGTATGTTTTTCATGTTGTAACATCCATTTTTGTTCGTCAGATTGCAACGTTAAGGTCATGGTCGACTATGATTGATCGGGGTTTATTATGGCTGACCATGTGGATCTAATTATGGTGGTCCATGTTGATTATGTTTAACCATAGTTTACTATGGCACTATTGCATTGCAATGTTGATCGTGTTTTCTTTGTCACATTATGAGATCAGGTTTTGTTCGTCACATTGTCACATAAGATTTTGTTCATCACATCACATTGTAAGGTTATGGTCATCAAATTATGAAAAAGGTTTTTTGTTTGTCACATTGTGGTGTTCGAATAGATTTGTCACAATATGACATGAGTTATCTTTGTCAGATTGTGACGTCGATAAATGTTCATCTCATTACAATCTTGGTCTATGTTTATCAATTTTCCACATTGGGTTTTGTACATTGCATTACGACAATGGGTTGTTTTCATCCCATTACGATGTTTGGAAATGTCTATAAAAAAGAAATGGCATGATATGTGCATGGCATTGCAACGTGAGGATATGTTCATCACATCATGATGACAGAGCTATGTTTGTCACATTGCGATGACATGGATATGCTTGTCACTGTTGGATATGTGTTATACTATTTGCACGACTAGCTCTAGTGTTTTCTACATTGAGTCGGGTGCACAAGGGGGTTTTAGGGGGGGGCGTTAGGCCCCCCCTTTGGGGGTTCAGGGGTAGCACCCCTAAGAATTTTTTTTTCCTTGAGAAACATGTCACCTTTTTTGCCTCATTTTTCATTTCGCCTCGATTTTCATGTCCATTGTTGGGAGGTTTTTCAGCACATTGTTTTTCGTCGACAATTTTCTATTTATGATTAAGGAATTAGGGTTGTTGACTAATCCAGGTCATTGGGTTAGGGTTTTGGATGTCATTGGCTCCTATATATATATATATATATATTGTATTGTAAACAATGTATGATGTGAATGAATATAGAATATGTTGGTTTTCCCGATTTGGGTTTCCAAGGGAAAAATCTATGTGTAATGTGTATATTTTCCATTGTATCATTTATGTTATTTTACTGAAAATATGTTTGCAGTAAATAATTGTACAAGGTTAAAATCTACATTTGGTATCAAAAAAATTATTGGCTTCAGGGGAATTCCTTTGTGGTCAAGGTTTGACTCGGGACTATGATAATCCTTGTTACAATGGGAGATTTGAGGTATTGATTCTTCAAATGAAGAGAAATGGCGAGCAGTTCGAAAATGGAGATAGAGAAGTTTAATGGGAAAAGTTGTGAGTTGTGGAAGCTCAAGATGGAATATCTGTTGGTGGACAGATATCAGTGGATAGTGGTGGATCTAGGTACTGCACCTACAGGAAGTTCAACTAATGACTGGAAAAACTTGGATCAGAAGGAGAAGAGAACAATCCGACTATGTCTCTCAAATTCAGTATTACTGAATGTGTCATAGGAAGCTACAACCAAGGATTTATGGGATAATTTAGGGAAGTTGTATCAGTATAAGTCCCTAGTAAATAAACTATTCCTAAGAAAGAAGTTGTATAACCTGAGGATGAGAGATGGAGACTCGGTGGCATACCATTTGAATGCCTTCAATACTGTGGCAATTCAATTAGTATCTATTGAGATTAAAATTTTAGCTGAAGATAAGTGTATTAGTTTATTGTGATCTTTACCAAACTCGTGGGATAGTCTAGTTGTGGCCATAGGTAGTAATACAACTATAGATTTTAACCTTGTACAATATTTTACTACAAAAATATTTTCAATAAAAGAACAGAAAATATATAATGGAAAATACACACATTATACAAATATTTTTCCCATGGAAACCCAAACCAGGAAAACCAACATATTTTATATTCATTCATAGTGATACATTGTTTACAATAAAATATACATATAGGAGCCAGCGGCATACAAAACCCTAACCCAATGACCTAGATTAGTCAAAAACCCTATTTCCTTAACCAGAAATAGAAAACCATTGGAAAAATCCATGTGCCAAAAAATCGCCCAACAATGGACATGAAAATTAAGGTGACACAAAAACCGACGTAAAAATGAGACACATTTATCAAGGAAAAAATAATTTCTCAGGCCCTTGCGCATCCGACACAACGTAGAAGACACTATAGCTAGTCGTGAAAATAATATAACACATACCCAACAACAAATTCCTTGAAGTTTGATGAAGTGGTCTCGTCATTTTTGTCGAATGAGATGATACGAAAGAACATGGAAGGAAAGAGAAAAGATGCATTATTTTCAAGAGGACGCTTCTAGGAAAGAAATAGATCTAAGTACTCAAGTGGGAGATCTAAGTCTAAAGGTAGATATAAATCTCCTTGAAAGTTTTTAAAGGTATGATGGAGATGTGGAAAAGAATGGCACTACAAAAAGAAGTGGAGATCCAAAGTTGAGAAAAAAAAAGGGATCTGAAGAAGCTCCTTCTATAGAAGAAAAGACCTCCAAGGAAGAAGGAGGTTATGTGTACTTGGATTCTTCAATCGCACATGAAAATCATGAGGTGTGGTTGGTTCACTCATGTGCATCATTTCATATGACTCCCCACATGGAGTGGTTCTGTGAATATTAAAGGTATGATGGAGGTAATGTTTTTCTAGGTGATGATTTGGCATCCAGAATCATAGAACGAGGAAAATTCAAGTTGAGGCTCATATATGGAAGGATTAGAACACTACCTGGTGTTATTCACATCCAAGTATTGGCCATAAATTTTATTTGTGCAAGCAAAATAGACGATGCAGGGGTAAAAATAATATTTAAAAAGGAAACCTGTAGGATGGTTCGAGAAGAAATGGTGTTGTTGAAGGGAGTTCATCTTGGAACTCTGTATAAGCTACAATGAAGCACAATTAGTGATGGGTGTAATAGTTCCATTGTTCCTGATATTGGAGTTGAAGAAGAAAAAAATCCTACAATCTCTGGAGAAAAGGTTATGTTGTGGAATCAAAGATTGGAGCATATCAGAGAGAAGGGTCCTCGACTACTACATGGTAAAGGTATGGTTGAAGGTATGTTTAACTTCTCTCTGGATTTTAATTTCTGTAAACATTGTGTATATGGGAATCAAAATTGGGTAAGATTCCCCTTTGGTGCAACGAGGGAAAAAGGAATTTTATTGCTAGTTCACAACGATGTGTTTGGACCTTTTTCAATTCCATCATTGGGAAAATCTATGTACTATGTATCATGTATATATGACTTCTAGAGGACTACTTGGATATATTTCCTCAATACGAAATCTGAAGTATTTGACAGGTTTAAATAGTTTAAGGCTCTTGTTGAGAATCAAACAGAGAAAATAATTAAGGTGTTGAAGACATATAATGATGGAAAGTTCTATAGGAATGAATTTGAAGAATTATGTAAGAAGTGTGGTATAGTAAGGTAGAATACTACTCCATATACACCTCAACATAATGGAGTTGCGGAAAGGATGAACAAGACGTTGATGGAAAAAACAACGTGCATGCTCAGTGGTGTCGGTTTAGGGAAAGAATTATGGGCAGAGGAAGTGGGTATCGCATGTTACTTGGTCAACAGATCACCCTCATTAGCACTGGATGACAAGACTCCACAAGAGGTATGGACTAGTAAAAAACCTTCTCTCACACATCTAAAGGTATTTGGTTGTGAAGCCTATGTTTATGTTCCAAAGTAAAACATGATTAAGATAGATAAGAAGGCTAAAAAGTGTATCTTTATTGGGTATAAAGATGGTATTAAACGTTATAAGCTTTGGAACCTAGAAACTAAGAAGGTTGTGTATAGTCAAGATGTGGTATTTATAGAAATGAAGGATGTTTTCAAACAATAAGTCCTACCAAGTAAGGAATAACCAGAGAAAATAAAGTTTGATTTAAAGGATGATGAATCAGACTCTACAGAAGAACATGAATCAGAATAAATATATCCTCATACTCTAGTATTGAGGAGATTAGTTCGAGAAAGAAGGAAACCAGAAAGGTATACTCCATCTGATTTGTGTTTAATTTTTTCTTTGTTTATTACTAATGATGATCCTAGAACTGTTAGGGAGGCAGTGGATTGAGAGGATGGAAAACTATGGAAAAAGGAAATGGATGAAGAAATGGAAGCCTTAGATAAGAATGAGGCTTGGAATCTAGTGGAGTTGTTGACTAGAAGAAATCCCATTGGTAGAAAATCAGTATTTAAAAAGAAGATGAAGCAGAAGGAAAAGTGGAGAAATACAAAGCTCGGTTAGTAGCAAAGGGTTATTCCTAGGTTGAGGGAATTGATTTTGGTGAGAGTTTTTCTCATGTTTCCAAGTTAACTTCTATTACATTTATGTTATTTTTTGTTGTTGATTTGATTTTGAAGTAGAACAGATGGATGTGACGACAACATTCCTACTTGGGGATCTAGAATAAGAAATATATATGAAGAATCCAGAAGGTTTTGTTGTTAAGGGAAAGAAGGAGCTGGTATGCAAGATGAAAAATTCCTTGTCTAGTTTAAAATAATCACTAAGGATGTGGTATAAAAAAATTTATACTTATATGTTGGGACTTAGCTTCACAATAAGAAAAGAGGATTAGTGTGTGTATTTTAAATTAATTGATCATTTGATTTATTTGGTTTTGTATGTGGATGACATGTTGTTGATAGGAAACAACAAGGAGATTATCAGGATATGAAAACTCAGTTGTCCTATAAATTTGACATGAAGGATCTCGGTGCTGAATATTTCATTTTGGGAATGGAAATTAAAAGAGATCGGAAAAAAAGGAAACTATAGTTAAATAAGATAAAATATGTGGACACAATATTGCATAGGTTTAATATGCAGGAATGTAAACTAGTCAGGGTCCATATTCCTGTAGGTGTAAAGTTATCAGTGGATCAGTGTCCCAAGACACAAGAAAAGGAAGATGACATGTCTCATGTTCCTTATGTGAGTGCGATTGGAAGTTTGATGTATGCAGTGGTATGTACTAGACCATGAATTGCACATGTAGTGGGAGTTCTGAGCAGGTATATGTCAAAACCAGGGAAGGAGCATTGGAAAAAAGTAAAGAGGATTTTTTAGGTATTTGTGTGGCACTGTTAGCTATGGATTGTGCTACCAAAGAAGATCAGGATTGGACATAGTGTTGGATATACATGGATTTGAGGATGCATACTAGTCTGTAGATTTGGATCGTAGGAGATCTACAAGTGGATATGTGTTTAACCTATTTGGAGGAGAAATCAATTGGATGAACAAAATAAAATCTGCAGTGGAACTTTCAACTATAGAAGTTGAATACATGGAAACCACTCATGCAAGAAAGGAAGCAATATGGTTACAAATGTTGTGTTCAGGTATCAGGTTGGAACAACAAGCTGTAAGAATAGATTGTGACAATTAGAGTGCAATTTTTCTAGCGAAGAACCCAAATTATCATTCAAGGACAAAACATATTGATGTTCAATATCGCTTTAAGAGAGACATGGTTGAAGAAAAGAAGGCGGTGTTGATGAAGGTGGACACTTTGAAGAATGTTGTAGATTCATTAACAAAATTTGTGAGAACTGAGAATTTTTCTTGGTGTGGAGGATATATGGGCATTGATGCCATGGATTGTTGACTATTTAACCCTGTAACCCCTTATATGCAAAGGAAAAAAAAAGTGGGAGAATGTTGGGTATGTGTTATATTCTTTGCACAACTATCTCTAGTGTCTACTACATTGTGTCGGGCACGTGGGGGGGTTTGAGGGAGGTTGCTAGGCCAAAAAAGAATTCCTCGAGAAACATGTCACCTTTTTTGCCTCATTTTTTGTGTCACCTCGATTTTTTTTTCCATTGTTGGTCTATTTTTTGGTACATGGTTTTTTGTCAATGGTTTTCCATTTCCAGTTAAGGAATTAAGTTTGCTCACTAATCTAGTTCATTGGGTCAGGGTTTTGGATGTCGCTAGATCCTATATGTATATTGTATTGTAAACAATGTATGGTGTGAATGAATATAGAATATGTTGGTTTTCCTGGTTTGGGTTTCCAAGGGAAAAATCTTTGTGTAATGTGTCTATTTTCCATTGTATCTTTTATGTTCTTTTACTAAAATTTGTTTGTAGTAAATAATTGTACAAGTTTAAAATCTACATTCACATTGCGACAACAGGGCTATGTTCATCAAATTGCGACAACACGTCTATGTTCATCACATTGTGACGTTTGTATATGTTCATCACATTGCGACATTACTATGTTTGCGACGATAGGGATATGTTCGTCACATAGCGACGACATGGCTATGTTTATCACATTGCGATGTTTGTTTATGCTCGTCTTGTGACGTCTATATATGTCTGTCACATTATGACATTACTATGTTTGGTAGATTACAACATTACTATGTTCGACACATTCCAACGTTCAGAAATATTTGTCACATTGCGACGTTAGGATATGTGTGTCACATTGCAACGTTCATAAATGTTTGTCACAATGCGACAATAGGGCGATGTGCGACCAATTTCAACGTTATTATCCACATTGTGACGACATGTCTATTATTGTCACATTACAACGTCAGTTTATGTTCATCAAATTTTGACATTACTATGTTCAAAGGATTGCAACTTTACTATGTTTGTCAGATTGTGACGTTACTATGTTTGAGATGTTGAAACATTACTATGTTTTTCATGTTGTAACGTCTTATTTTATTTATTTGATTACAACTTCATGGCATGTTCATCACATGGCAAGGTTGGTTTATGTCCGACACATTACGAAAATGAAGTTTTGGCGAAGTTTAAAAAAAAAAAACTAAGTGTTTCCTTTGTGAAAAATATAGGAACGTTCAATTGATGTGATATATTACATAGAAGGAAACTTAGAATCATAATTCTTCTAAGGACATTAATAGCATATGATCTTGAACAGTGAAATCTATCCTTTCCAAATAAGAATATATAAAATTAAAGTATGTATTTATGCATTTCGCTTTTTGGGTGTTGCAAATTGCGATTGTCAGGAAAACACAAAGGAAGGGGCTAAAAGAAATTATGATTTATAGTAGTATTGACGATTGAATCCGTTAGGACCGAAACAACAACGTCATGAGGACATTAGTTCCCCTTCGATTTTAGAGAGGTGGTTCTCCTCTTTGGCTAAAATATATATCTTTGAATATCTTGGATTAGGGAGAGTGCTAGGCAAAAAACCCCAAATCTTTATTGCTTGGATTTATATGAAAATGATTTTTCAATAACCCAATATGATCTTTATGTGCAGCAAAGTATTTTTACAATAAGAAAAGATTGAAGGAGGGCTTCAACATTAGAATTAAATTGTGATTAACATCACACACAATCTTATTAATCATATATAAATGCATCAATATCTTCTTCGTGATAAATAGGAGAGAATGATTTTATCATCTCAATTTTTTTACAGAGTACTTCAATTAGTAAGAAAAGATAAATTGATAGGTCAACCTCAAATATATCATACTTAAAACTAAAAGTTACAAGATACAATTAAGATCAACCACGAAGAAATTATTTGTGGATTTTATTCATGAGAAATGTTCTTCATTACCAAAGATTTAGTAGCCATGTATGTGGTTGCAAATACTCCATGATCATACAAGAAAAGTCTGAAGAAGAATACAAGAAAAAAACACTCAACAACTCAACCTTGTGCCCAACTCTAAGACTCAAGCATAAAGCTATGAGAAATGGTGTATAAGAATAGAAAGAATGAAGAAGATGGATATATATTTTCATTGATTAGAATCTTGGATATACATTCATGGTTGTACACTCTTCTTCCTCTGAACCTTTTCCCTTATCCTCTGACAATAATAATAATTGGAACCCTTGATGAAGCCTCTCTTTTCTTTTTAAGAAGAGATTTTATAACTACTTGAGTACTTAGGGTTTTCTTCCTCTCTTGAAATTCCCGTATAAATTTATTCTTGAAATATTCCATTTAATTAGTGCCTCATTAATTAAATTATATCATCAATATTTACATATAAAAAATTGGTCCCTTTCCCTTTTTAATAAAAGTTTTTAAATAAAATAGGAGGACTGTGTTTTAATTTTATGGGAATTATAATCAAATTTTTAGACATGGAAATAAATATTTATGTGATATTCATATTATTATCTTTCCAACTATATAAAATTTGTGCAAATTTGTCGCCCAGATCTCAAGATATGAGCTTGTGAAGTTGAGTTGCCACACAAGCCCATTAAAAATGAAGCCGACTAATATTTTAATTTGTGAGAAAAATGTATCAAATTTCAACACTTGAAAAATGTACCACCATATTCTATGTTGAAATAAATTTCCAACGGTATAAATTTTGCGTGATTCCGACATCTGAAGCTCAAGTTATGGCCTCCACAAGATCAACACTTAGCCATCGTTGATCAAAATTGATGGGCAAATGTGGGCCCTCGGATGAATTTTGTGCTTCCCTTCATAAAATTCGAATTTTTGGTTTTAAATTCTATCCCAAAAGCATTGGGATATTATATTTTTCATGATATATAATACTAAGTGTTTGATTCACTTAGCAAGAAACACAAGAATAGAAGAAATTATGGAGCTTGGAAGATTCGGCCGTTCGAAAATTGTTGAATAAAATAATATTTTTTTGGAATCCCATTGTCGTCCACCTCACACCCAGTCACCATGATGAGTCATACAATAATATCATGCCAAGTGTCTCAAATTTTATGTTTCCACGTGTCTCCAATGTTGAGTTTCCATGTGTCATGACCTCATCCATTTCCATGTGTCATATTCTCATTCGTTGGTTTCCATGCCTTGTAATAGCTTTGAGAATTTGGCTAAGTATGGGAGATGGGACAAGAGGGGAGGAGGGAAAATTGTAGGTATCGAAAGTCGAGGGGGTAGTTTGTAGGATGTGGGGACGAGTTGGTGAGTGAGGTGAGTAAGGAAGTGAGGGATGATTGGTGTTCACTCATACACAAGCTATATTACTTAAAGAAAAATTAAGTAGGGAGAGGGTAAGGAGATGAGAGGGGGCGGGGATAATTTGTAGGTGGCGGAGGGATAAGGGTGACATAGGGTGATGTAAGGGGGAATTTAAAGTGTAGGCAACATAATTAGGAGGATGGAGGGTTCACAAGGATGAGAAGGTGAGGGAAGTGAGGAGATGAGTCTGCCAACCCACAAACCCAATGAGGAGATGAGTAGTTAGAGGGAAAGAGGAGAAATGTAGACGATGGAAGTGAGGGAGGAGAAATGTAGATAGTGGGAGCGAGGGTGAGGAAGGTGAGAGGGAAGGGTTAAGGATTTTGGTGGGTGTCCGCCCCCCGCCATATATTGAAATATGGCTTGAAATATGGCTAAGGATGGGAGGATAATGGATAAGGGAGTGGAGAGGGTGGAGAGATAAGGAGAAAAATGGTTAAGTGTTGAGATGGATAGAGGTGAAAGGTGAGAGAAATAAGTGATGAGAATACTTAGCCAAAATTTGGAAAAAGATAGAAGAACATGATACTTAGAAAGATTCTTCAAAATTGGATCTCTGGACCAGATCTTGAATAACTTAGCCATACGGAAACATACTTCTAATCTGAAAAATGTGTGGCAAAGTTGAGACTAAGGGATGCAGAATGAACTTATAAAATTTCAAAAATGTCTCGTTTGATATCAAGTCTTTTATGAATCCAAGAGCATAAAAATATAGATGACCAAATTGTAGTCAACAACTAGCTCCAACTACGGGACAATGACCCCCTGTGGGTTGTTGAAAACACCAAAATCTCAATACCAGTTACCTTCTTCACTGGGCTATGGAGTCATATTCAAATTGAACTCTTGTAATTCTTCTTCTTTCATGGAGTTAAATTCAAGCTTCAATATAAAGACTTCCTTATTATGAAAAATTGAACTGAAGAAACAAAATATGTACATACATGATCTTCCTACCCTAACTTACTTGAAAGAAAGGGGCACCTTATGTGTAGGCAGATTTCCAATGGATTCATTCAAGCATTGAACTAATTTGTGGAATGAACTCCAAAATTCTGAGATATGTTGGGACTTGTACCAATGAGTCAAGGGCACTCTCAATATGCACTGGAGAAAATTATACCAAGTATGGCAAAGATTTAATTGTGTTGTTTGTCCAACAATGCTTTGGAACCATAATTCAATAAAATAAATTCTTGGTTGCTCAAGAATAATATTGTATTTGATTTGTTGAGGAGTTTTCAACATAAGAATGCATTCACCCTTTTCCTTATTTACAACCACATCCAAGGTTCTTGATTCATCAAAAATATCTTGAAAATACTCTTCTTTCTTGTAAATGTGAGCTTGCTAATCATTCTTCTCAAGATTTGTTTCTTCCATCAATTCTTCTTGTTGTGAGTTCTCTTGTGATGTTTCATTATCTATTACAAGGCTGAAATCTTCTTGTGTATTTGGTGGAGTCTCATCAATTTCATTTCCAAATTTGTTGCTTGAAATATCTTCATATGGAGTATATAGGAGGTTGAAATTTTCTTCTTGTAATTTGGGATCTTCATCTTCAGCAACATGACTTGACTTAGAAATTTCATTCAATATTTGATTAGATTCTTCTTCAAAATTGGTCACTTCATTATCTTGCTTCCATATGGGAGAGGATGTGCGGGAAGTAACATTTAAAACATCAACAAAAACATATGAATCCAATTTTGGGATGAACTTTTCTGGAAATGAATCTTCTAACACATCCCAGCTAGTAATGCAATTAGGAATTAATGAACTATACCATTCAAGAGCATTCCCTCGTAGAGTTTGTAAGAATAATCTATATGTAACATTGTCTTCAATGAGGTTGAAATCATAGCATGTATCTTTAAAATTAATAAAGTGTTTCTCTGCATCTTCTGAAGCATACCCAAAGAATGTAGAAAAAAATTCAATAGGAATATTGGGCATTTGAAATTCTATTTCTGGTAGATTTAAAGGGGTATTATGAAATTGCCTCATTCTTTGAGTATTTCTTCCTTTTTTTGAGTCTTGTAAATCCATTGATGGGATTGATGAAGAATATAAAGAAACATTATGACATGAATGAAACCCTTCATTTTGAATTTTTTCAATGGAGTTTCTAGGGAGTTCATTCTCCCAAATCTTTGGTGTTTCTCCTTTCCTTTTGAAATTACAAAAAATGTGAGTCATGATTAAAATAAACAACAATTTTATTGAATCTTCTTCTCGAAACTTTGAACCATGGAAATTTATGGTTCCTCAAATATCTTGAAAATAAATCGGTCCCCATTCTGGTTGCCAAAAATGTTGACGCTTGAATCCATCAGGACCGAAACGACAACCTCATGAGGACATTAGTCCCCCTTCATTTTTAGAGAGGTGGTTCTCCTCTTTGGATAAAATATATATCTTTTAATATCTTAGATTAGGAAGAGTGATAAACAACAAAATTTAATATCTTGGATTAAGAAGAGTGTTAGGCAACAAACTCCAAATATTTATTACTTGGATTTATATGAAAATGATTCTTCAATAACCCAATATTATCTTTATGTGTAGCAAAGTCTTTTCACAATAAGAAAATATTGAAGGAGGGATTCAACATCAAAATTAAATTGTGATCATCATCACACACAATCTTCTTAATCATATATAAATGCATCCATATCTTCTTCATGAGAAATAGGAGATAATGATTTTATCATCGCAACGAATTTTAATAGAGTACTGCAATTAGTTAAAAAAGAGAAATTGATAGGTCAACCTCAAATATCTCATAGTACTTAAAACTCAAAATTACAAGATACAATTAAGATCAACGCCGAAGCAATTCTTTGTGGAGTTTATTCATGAGAAATGTTCTTCATTACCAAAGATTTGATAGCCATGTATGTGGCTTCAAATACTCCATGATCATACAAGAAAATTATCTAGAAGAATACAAAAGAAAAAAACCTCAACAACTCATCTGTGTGTCCAACTCTAAGACTCAAGCATAAAGCTATGAGAAATGGTGTAGAAGAATAGAAAGAATGAAGAAAGTGGAGATCTATTTTCATTGATAAGAAGCTTGGCTATACATTCATGGTTTTACACGCTTCTTCTGATCATTTTCTCTGCCCCTCTGACAATACTAATTATTGGAACCCTTGATGAAGCCTCTCTTTTCTTTTTAAGAAGAGATTTTCTAACTACTTTGAGTAATTAGGGTTTTCTTCCTCTCTTGAAATTCTCGTTCAAGTTTCTTCTTGAAACATTACATTTAATTAGTGTCACATTAATTCATCATTAATTAAATTATATCATCAATATATACATATCTAAAATGGGTCCCTTTCCCTTTTTAATAAAAGTTTTTAAATAAAATTTTATTTTCACAATTTAATTAATTTCCCATTTAAAATAGGAGGATTGTGTTTTAATTTTATGGGAATGATAATAAATTGTTTAGACATAGAAATCAATTCTTATGTCATCTCCATTGTATTATATTTCCAACAATACAAAGTTTGTGCAAATGTCTCTCGGATCTCAAGATATGAGCTCGTGAAGTTGAGTTGTCATGCAGGCCCATTAAAAATGAAACAGACTGATATTTTAATTTCTAAGAAAATTGTATCAACTTTCAGCACTTGAAACTTGTACCACCATCTTATACTTTTAAATATCTTTCCAATGGTATAAATTTTCAACGATTCTGACATCCATAGCTCAATTTATAGCCTACACAAGATCAACGCTCAACCATCGTCAATCAAAATTGATGGGAAAATGTGGGCCCTTGGATGAATTTCGTGCTTCCCTTCATAAAATTTGACTTTTTGGTTTAAGATTCTATCCCACATGCATTGGGATACTAGATTATTCATGATATATAATATTAAGTGTTTGATACACTTAGCAAGAAACATGAGAAGATAAGAAATTATGGAGCTTGGAGGATTCAACCCTTGGAAAATTGTCAAATAAAACAATATTTTTTTGGAATCTCCTCGTCGTCCACCTCATGCCCAGTCACCATGATGAGTCATCTAATAATATCACACCACATGTCTCAAATTGTATGTTTCCACGTGTCTCCAATGTTGAGTTTCCATGTGTCATGACCTCATTCATTGCCATGTGTCATATTCTCATTCGTTGGTTTCCATGCCTTGTAATAGCTTTGAGAATTTGGCTAAGTATGGGAGATG
>ML832052.1:105084-129832 GCA_009831015.1 Picea engelmannii | reverse complement strand
AGGTGTGTATTCATTTGCATGATTGTTGGTACGACCATTGAATTCATGACAAGACTATCAAACAAATATCAAGGCTCTTCACAAATTGAATCACAAACTATCAAACCATATTAAACCATATTGAAAACCAAAACATCAAAAATAGGTAATTCAAACATTAGATTTGGATTTGATATAAGTATGGTGACCTTTACATAGATGCACTCTAAGGCACAAAAAATGACAACACCAAGCTAGGTTTTCATGTTTAATTCATGCTTACAGTCATGAATTAAACATAAAACAAAATGAAAATGCAAACAATAAGAATTTAGTAACCAAGGCTTATGTCTATCAATCACTTTGAGATCCTTAAAAATGTTTACAAAAATGGGGTGATGGCAGGTACAAAAAAATGCATTTTCTTTTAATTGTGCGAAAACGATCGAAATCATGTGTGGCTTCCAACACTATCGAGTGATGACATGTGGAAACATTTGGTTGGGTGACTCATCATTGCTAACTGGGAAGGTTGTTGGTTGACTGGGCATACAAAATTATTATTATATTCAACAATTTTCCAATGGTCGAATCCTCCAAGCTCTATAGTTCCTTCTCTTCTTGTGTTTCTTGCTAAGCATATCAAACACTTAGTTTTATATATCTTGAAGAGTATAATATCTCAATGCATGTGGGATAGAATTTCAAACAAAAAAGTCGAAATTTATGAAGGGAAGCACGAAATTCATCCAAGGGCCCACATTTTCCCATCAATTTTGATCGACGGTGGTTGAGTGTTGATATTGTGGAGGCCATAACTTGAGCTAAGGGTGTCGGAATCATGCAAACTTTATACCGTTGGAAATTTATTTCAGCATAGAATATGGTGGTACAGGTTTCAAGTGTTGAAAGTTGATACATTTGTTTTTCATAAATTAAAATATCAGTCAGCTGCAATTTTAATGGGCCTGCATGGAAACTCAACTCATAAGCTCATATATTGATATCTAGGTGATGGATTTATGAAAACTTTATATTGTTGGAAAGATGAGACCATGAAGATAACGTCAGAAGTAGTTAATATGGTTTAAAATTTGGTTTTCACTTTCATAAAATTAAATTACAGTCGTCCTATTTTAATGGGAAATTAATTAAATTGTGAAAATAAAGTTTATTTAAAAAAAATTATTAAAAAGGGAAAGGAACAGTTGAGACGATTCATGTAACCGTCAATGAAGACATTAAAAGGACAACAACAAGAAAGTGAAAAAAAGGAGATACCATCATATTAAGTTTATGTTGGCCATATCCTTCTTCTTTTTTATCAAGTTCTTCATCCAATTATTCCACCTCTTTCACTAGAAAGGTTTAACCGAAGACTGATAACTCATTTTTTCTTCTTACCAAGTCTTGTTGATCCTTCTACCACCCACCATATTCCTTCTAAAATATTATTTCTTGTATTTATTTTCTTTATGGTCTGTGGGAACCCCAATCCCAGTCTTTAAGACAAACACATTTACAATTTCAAAGAATATGTAACAGACTATATATTTTTTGGAAATTTCAAGAGAACTACTTTGGGAACAATATTGACTGTGATTTGTAACCATGTTTTCAGAATATAAAGTATTTGAGGTTTATCTATCATTATATTTATTTGAGCTGCCGATGTGTCCACTGTGATAAAGTTTTCTTATGCATGCAGATCATCTTCTTTTATTTTTTATGTCATCAGAAATATTTATCTTAAACTATGATGGATGTGAGGAAAATTTTCTTATTTTCTTTAAATGTGTGAATGTGTTCGGTTCCTGGTCCTTTCTCAGGAACTTTCCTTTCAAAAAAAAAAAAACACATTTTCCTTTTATTTTATTGTAATATTTTTGTTTCTTTGAATTACTACAACAGACTTCTGTCAAGTCCCACATTTTGAATATTTAAAAATATCAAGAAAATCTAAAAGAGGAGTACCACCTCTATAAAAACGCAGGGGGATTTACATCCTTGCGAGGTTTCTGTTTCGGTCCTAATGGATGTAAGCATCAACAAAACCCAAGTGGGAGAAAACCACAGAATGATTTCTTATATATTGTCAATAATACATTCATTGGAAGTACCAACTTCCCATTTCTCCAACTACAACTAGAAGGAGGCTCCAACCCCCTATTTACAGGCTCCAAGCTGAAGGAATCTACAACTCCTTGGTTTACCAGCTACAAATGGAAGGAGGCTTCAACCCCCTAGTTTATAGGGTCCAAAATAAAGGAAGCTCCAACTCCCTGAGTTCTTTGGCTCCAACCAGAAGGAGGCTACGACCCTCTGATTTACAAGCTCCAACCTGAAGGAATCTCCAACTCCGTAATTCTCTGGCTCCAACCAAAAGGAGGCTACAACCACGTTTCTTTACTTCTTCCTGCCTCCCTAAAATATAAGTGTAGACCAAACTGTCACTACCACAATCACTGCCACCATCACTGCCATTGTCACTGTCACTACCATTGTCACATCAACATGTAACCTATCAACTTGTTAGTGTATCGAACCTCTCACTATCACCAACCTATCACTATCACCAACCTATCACTATCACCAACCTGTCAATGTCACCAACCTATCACTGTCATTGATACAAAACCAGACTCTTTATCACCAAGAACACCTCTCAACCATATGTTCAAACATCACCAAAGCATGCCTCCACCAAGAATGTACAAATATCACCAACATACGATCACAAGATATGTATCTCAACCATGTACCTAACTTGTACCATACAATGTGCCAAAACTGTACCATACCATGTATCAACCATGTACATGAATACATGTACTGTGTACCAAACTGTGCATCAATCATGCACCAAAACCTGTACCATGCCATGTATAAACCATGTACCATATCATGCATAAAACCTATACTATACCATCAACCATGTACCATAAATCATGTACCATATCATGCATCAAAACTATACCATACCATCAGCCATGTACCATGAGATGTGCCTCAACCATATACCATATCACTCTTGATATGTCTCAATCATACCATACACCATGTACCATAATATGTCAACAATGAAGTTCCTCAACAAAGTACCAAAACATGTACCAATATCACCAACAAGTGCCTCTAACCATGCACCATATCATCAACCATATACTTCAAACAACATGCCAATCATCCATACACCATGTACCTCAAACATATGCCATATGACTCATGATATGCCTCAACCAATTACCATAACCATGTGACAATGTATCCAACATATGCACCAACAATCACCCTCAACAAATATATGTCAACCATCATGTACCATACATCCAATATATGCCTTAATTCATATACCAAAACTCACAAGGACATGCCTAAAGTATGTTCCACTATATCACCAAGATGCAACCTCATAACACATAGAATAAATTACATTTACATATTTAATGGACCTGGTGCCTCTGATCCTGATACACAGGCCTATAGCTTTACCCAATCCTCAAAAACCTAGCACTGGCATCTTTTCCCTCTTATGTATTGTCCTCGTGGGACTAAGAATGGTGTCTAGTTGGGCCTTGCGTGACAAGCCCTAGATAACCCACAGGGGTGCCTCGCGTGACACCCTCAAGCTGACCCATGAGGGCATGCTTAATTAAGGTTACATCGAAACCCTTTCTCTCTGATGTTCCAAAACTTTCTCTCTTCCTTTGCATTTTCTCCACTGTCTCAGACTCGACCTCAAATTCACCAATAGACCAACATATTCTCACTAGATAGATATTCAATGAATGTGTGTATATCCTTATGAGAGACTCCTTGAGGTGTATTTATAATTTTGCTTAGTAACCTCTCTCCTTAATTTTAGGGCATCTAGTACTTTCTTGTTACAACCACTTTACCCTTTCATTAATGACTTGCAACCAATTAGGGGATTCTTAACCATTCTTGGGGGCTTCCAACTTCATGAGGGCACATCTCCCTAACCATGAGGAACCACGTAGTGTACCACCTACCATTGTAAATGGCATGACGAGGACTATCCACCTATGAGTATGTTACCTACAATTACATTGTCTTTACTGTCTTTATTCCTTCATCAACTTTGGGTTCCATAACCACACCTTCGGGGCTTTTTGTAGACTTCATCAAGTGCACCCATCACATCTGTTGACATCAATGAAAACTAACTCACCATCAATATCAATCACAACTTTTGGGTATCTCGAATGCTCTAAAGGTTGACATCAATGATAACCAATTGTCCAAACAAACTATCCAACACAACCCCTTGAAAGTATGACAATAACTAATAACGAATATCAAGTAAGAAGCCATGCAAAACTTCTTAGTTTCTTTAAATCTTGATAGTTGAGAAGAAATTTCAGTGGAAATGATTTTCCCCAATTGAATATCGCTTCTTCATGGATTGTAAAATTTAAAATATAAAGACCCAACCGAGGAATGGTTTCTATAGACTCTTTTTTTAAAACAACCATGCTACTTCTCGGTAGGTATTTTTCAATGAACTGACCTAAATTCTTTATATATATTTTGGCATTGTTGAAGGGTCTTCTAAGTATTCACGCAGAAGCTTTATTCCATTGTTCTTCTTTTTTAGAAAACTTATAGCTTTGTCTCCTTTTAATGTAACAGTTGGCTCTAGTAATTTCAACATCTTCCTAAAATTTGAAGGAGCTAAAGATATATGGGAGTCGTTATGCAGTATAATTTCTCTTCAATTTTGAATAAATTTATTGACGCACCAAGAGACTATGTCTTTGCAATCGAACACTTCCAGAATGCAACTAGATAGAGCGATACCTGATGTCCAAGTCTTATTCTAGTTTCTTTCTAGTAGAGGAAATGTTGTGAAATACGAGTAAGACCTTGACTAGTGAAAAGTGTAGTGTTCCCTTGCGAATAGGTTCAACTATCTCCACAGAACTGTATCTTTCTCATGAACATCTCAATTTATCTAGTGAACTCTGTGTATAACTCTTTAGAATATGGGAATAAAATATTCTTTAGTAATATGACTTTAGTTCTTTTTTATGGAGAAGTTAATACATATTTAATGATATTACCTCGAGAAGTATGCAATCAATAACGACATTTTCAAAATTCAATTAGAAGTTACTTTTTGTAATGGTAGCATTAAATAAATTTTGAAAAATGCGACAAAGGATTTAGAAAGGCAGGGTGATGCGGTGGCAGGTGTGGATAACATGAAAAGATGATTATGCAAGTTCGGGAACCCGCAGTGTAAAGAAAATCAATAAAAATGGTTAAGTGTTGGTGTAGAAGATTTACAATAAAAAGAAAAAGAACTCGCGTGTCCATGAACCCGTGAAATATAAAGAAAATGGTTAAGTGTTGGTGCATTTTATATGTGTTGTAGAAGGGAGGTGCACTTTGTAGAACACATAATTATTATGGAAAGAAAGTATACTCTCCATGACTCAAAAAATTTCTAAGTAGAGAAACAAGATGAAAATATTAAGCTACAAATATGTCAACTCCTGGGCAACATTTAAATTATGCTTGATCTTTGTCATCTTCTCTTCCATTTCCTTTAATAAATTTGGCCCAAGAACTTCTTTGTCTATTGTATTATCCCAACTCGCGTATGTGTTACATTTTTTGCCATACAATGCTTCAAATGGATAGGCCTAATACCCATTATTGTAGAAAAAATCCACTAAGTGGATATAATCCTCCCACTTTGATGGTTGATCCATCACACACATTTTGAGCATGTCCTCAATTATTTTGTTAGTCCTCTCTATTTTCCCATCTAACTTTGGGTGATATGTTGTACTAAGATTTAAATTTTTCCCAAAGCCCTTCAACAAACCCTTACAAAAATTGGATGTGAATGTTGGATCTCTATCTGAAACTATTTCCTTAGTCACTCCATGTAGCCTGGAAACTTGTTTCAAGTAGATACCTACAATATTGTTTTCCTTGTGTGTTTTCTTCACTAGAATAAAATGTGTTTCCTTAGTTAAGTTATCTGCCACCACCATGATGGAATCATCTTGTTTCACTATTCTAAGAATCTTTGTAATAAAATAAACTATGACAATTCCCATTTCCATTCTAGAATGGGAAATGGTTGTAACAACCCAGTTGGATTCTTATGCTATGTTTTCACCTTCTGACACTCTAGACATCTGGATATGTAATTAGCCACTTCTTTCTTCATTCCCAACCAAAAGTATTGGCTTCTTACAACTACAATTTTCTTCTGATATATTGGGTGTCCACCATATGGAACTTTTTGCATTTCCTTTAGCAATGCATTTTCAACTCATTGTAATTTGGCACATATACTTTGCCTTTGTACATGATAATTCCATCTTCTTTCAGCTCATAATAATTAAATTTTTGTTGAAATTTCGTTGTTGTAATGTTTCTTTTATTTTTAGATATTGTTGATCTGTATTTGTTTCTTCAATAATTTGATCTTTCAGATAAGTCTTATACATGATAATGGTTGCAATATGTTTCTCATGTTCTATCCCATTGAGTGCATCATCCACTTGATTTTCTTTTCCTTTTATGTGCTTAATTTCAAAGTCATATTCACTCAGAAATTTCAGCCATCTAGTTTTTCTAGCATTCAATATTGGTTGTCCAAACAAATGTTTCAGACCAAAATGGTATGTCCTTAGTTCAAATTTCCTCCCCATGAGGTAGTGTATTCACAATTTTAATGCATGTACAATTTTTTTTAACTCTAGATCATGGATAGAATAATTCTTCTCATGCTCTTTTAATTTTTTGGACTCATAGCATATCACGTGATATTTTTGACTAATGAATCCATCGAGCCCTTCCTTGCATGCATAAGTGCATGAAATAAAATCTTCATCTGGATCTGCAATATTCAAGATCGACACACTTGTTAAGATTTCTTTCAGTTTTTGAAAGTTCTCTTTACACTTGGAAGTCCATTCAAATTTCACTCCCTTATTTTGTAAAGAAGTGATTGGTCTCGCAATATTTGAGAATCCTTTTATGAATCTTTGATAATAACTGGAAAGACCCATGAATGATCTTACCTCCATGACAGTTCTTGGTGTTGGCCATCCTCTAATGGCCTATATATTCTCAGTATCAATTGTTATCCTCTCTGCTGAAATTGCATGCCCCAAGTAGTGAATCTTCTTTTGATAAAAGATGCACTTACTTATCTTAGCGTACAGTTTATGCTCTCTTAGAACTTGCAACACCATTCTTAAATTATTCTCATGTTCCTCTTCTAACTTAAAGTATATGAGTTTATAATCTAGGAACGAAATCACAAACTTGTCCAAGTACACCCTGAACACTGCATTCATAAGACACATAAAAATAGTTTGGATTTGATAGTCCAAATGACACTACCATGAATTCATAATTCCCATATCTTGTCCTAAATGTTGTCTTGCTAATGTCTTATTTATTTATCCTTACTTGATGATAGACTGATCTCAAGTCAATCTTGGAAAAGATTCTTACACCTTTCAGTTGATCCAACAAATCATCAATCCTTGGAAAAGTATATTTGTTCTTTATGGTGACCTTATTTAGTTGTCTGAAATCAATACACAACCTCAAGGTTCCATCTTTCTTCTTCACAAAAAGAACTAGGCCTCCCCAAGGTGACACACTTGGGTGTATGTAACCCTTATTTAACAATTATTCAAGATACATCTATAACTCTTCCATCTCTGGTGTGCCCATTCTACATGGGGTCTTGGACACTGGGGCAGTTCCTGGAACCAAATCAATATCAAAATTAATGTCTTTCTTTGGTGGCAATCTAAAAACATCTCTGAAGTCCTTTAAGACCAGATGGTCTTCAATACTTGCCACTTTATCTTTGGCTTCCTCTTCCATATTGGATGGAAAAATATGACATCCCTTCCTGAAACTCTTTTTCAACTGCATAGCTGAAATATCTATAACAAATACAGCTCTTGGAATTTCTTGAATCTTTCCTTGCTTCCCTTATTCATCAATACATGTGATTGTATGGTTGTAACATTATAGGACAACATGGTGTTTTTCCAACCAATCCATATGGTATGGTGTTTACATATACCTTTGTTTTGAGCCCATTCATGTCTATCAGACAATCTTTAACAAGCTCATTGATCTTCCTCTTAGCCCCTGTGAATAATTGAACTAACTAAGATTTATTATGCTTACTCATTTGCAAGTGAATATTTCAACAATGTTAGATTTTATGCAACTATGGCTAGCTCCGGGATCAATTAAAATTGCTATGAGATATTTATCAATATTACCTTCCACTTCAATCACGGGAGATTAATATTCTACTTGCTTGTTATCCAAGGCTGCATAAATCCTTGGCATGTTTCCTCCCATGTCTTCCATTGTTTCAGCCTCCTGGATGTTGTGAAAATTCCTCATTTTTTCTCCTTTATGAGGACATCCCTTGCATAAATTATTTCTCTCACACCCCCAACATTCCACGGGTTATTTCCTTGGCCTTTTCCCAAATGAATATGCAGTCTTGTGCTCATTTTGGGTTGACTACCCTTGTTGATTTGCTTGGGTGTTGTTCTTGAAAAAGGGTGGTTGAATTTTTTTTTACCTTTGATAATTTTTACCCTTCATATTATCATTCATGTTGGGTAAGTGTTATATTATTTGCATGTGTGTGGAGGGGTGCCTCAGATTTGACGATTGCGTCTGACGATTGGGCAATTTTTGTTATTTTAGCGTTTTTCACTATTTTAATCAATTTTCTAAATTAATAATGGATTAATGGATTAGGGTTTTGGTAGATATGAAATACCTAAATAACTTGTATATATTGTTTTTTGAATGGTGAAATTAATACAATGAATAGTTGAGAGGTGTGTCACCAAGGAAGGCTAGTTTTCTCTTTGCTAAGGGTTTCCATTGTAAATATTTTTGTACTATGTGTGAGCCATTTATTAATTTATGTTTTTCTTAATAATAATCGGTATGCATTGCTTTACTTCACAGGTTTAAAACGTACAATTCCAAGATTTTTGGAAAAATGGTCTTCATCTGCTTTGCTCATAAAGATGTCTTTCTCTCCTTACGGTTTCCTCTAAGGTATTGAGGTTATCATATTGTATCTTTTCACTATAGAAATATGGTAACCCACTTAGAAACTTTTGGATTTTGACTTTCTCATCGTTTATGAATTCAACATACTTCACCAATTCAAAGAACCTATTCTCATATTCATCCATTGTCATACATCCCAGCTTGAATTCAAAGAATCATTTCATCTTCCTTTTGTAGTAATACTTGAACAAATATTTCTCTTAGAAATATCCTTTGAACTTCCTCCATGAGATCCTTTTCTCATCAAGGTGCTTGGCTTTCTTGAGGTGATCCCACCACATCGCTTCATTTCCTTGCAAGTGGTAAGTTGCAATTCTAGCTTCTACCTGGGAGGGGTAATCATGCAGCTAGAAATGTTTCTTCATTTCCAATAGTCGGGCCTCAACCTCTTCTGCTTTCCTATGCTCACCATTGAAATTTGGCAGCTTGGTTTTCCTGAGTTCACCTTGCAAGATGTCTGCCTCATACCTTCTTCTTTACCTCTTGACAGGAAACACACTTGGGTTGATCCCTGGCCCTGAACTTGCATGATTTATTCTAATGGATATACTTAGATAATAATGATGCCTTCTCATGCTTTTTGACTTCCTATCATTTCCATGATCATCCATTTATCTTTGGGATCTAGATGTTGTCACTTGTCTAGAACTAGCCGCTTGCTTGGTGTTTGAGTATTTATTAACTTACTTATGAAAAATATTTAAGCTCTAAAGTATCTCTTTTAGATCCTTCATAATCCTTTCATTATCATCTCTATATCTCTGCACTTGCAGGCTTCTCATAGTTACAGGTGCATGCCTATCCCTTCTCCTATTGGACTCTCTCTCAGCATTACCCATGTTGACATGCATACCTCTAATATCTTCCTCATGGTTGTAATATCCCTGAGCATATTCCATAAATCCAATCCTCATTTAAGAACCAAATTTTATTTTTTGTACCTCTAATTCTACAAGAAATGTGCATGCAATAATTATTGTTAAAACATACATAGCATAAAACATTTCATCAATTAGAATACATGTTATTATTTATCCCAATTTATGAAAGACACAATGCACCAAATAAAAATATAATTCATTATATTCATTCCTTTCTGAAACACATTTCCAATGGCTATACCCATGCCTCAATTTGATTTCTGAGCGAAAAGTTACAACATCCACATAATGGAATTTTCCACTCATTTACTGCTACAAAAAAACTCTTTATTAATTTCTAGAAAATTTTGTTGCCCAAATCAAAATTTTAGGTGGGCAGGTTTATTCTTCTCCTCAAGAAATTTCCAGCGACTATCTATTTTCTCACATCCGAGCTCTGAGATGAAAGTTATGGTCCAGAGACGTTTTGACTGTTTTACTCAATTTAACCTTGTATGCTACATGTGTCTTATTTTCTTCCTGCACATTTTTACATACCCAGATCATAAATTGGGCTCCATGTTTATTTTCTATAGTTCATAAGATTTCCATAGACTGCTCTTGTGCCAAAAACGAACCTCTGAGAAAGGATTTATGCCCTATGGAAGTAATCTGACACTGAAACTTTACCCTTATTGTTTTGGTTGTAACTTTCTCATATGAGCTTTGTTTTGCAAACAAATTAGTTTGTTGGAAAGATCTCATTGAGCTATTTTTATTTAAGCCACAAATACTACATTTGGCACCTATGGCACTTATAGTATTGAAAATTAGAACTCCTAAAAACATTGTTTAGGCTCTCAAAATTTCCCTGCAAGTTAATGACCTTCAAAAATATGAAAAATTTGAAAAAAATCATATAAAATTGATTGTTTTACTACAGTAACAGCCCTTTAAATATGCATCATTGATCTCAAATCAGGTGAAATATCATTCGTTGATCTAACTCTATAATGCATCGATGATCAGCGTTCTCCTTTAGATGTGCACAACACTTTTCCCAACCTGTCAACCTGATCATTGGCCATCAGCCTATTCCCTTAGCAATTAATTTGCAACACAATGCTAAACCGACCGACCCAACCACCGATCATCGATCATCAGTTATTTTCATTGGCAAATGAAAAATCCTCACTAATCCAATTGACACCCGACCATCGGCCATTGGCCATTCCTGTTGGCTGATGAAAACACTTATCCACTTCAATCAACCCGACCATCGACCATCAACCACTTCTAGGATGAGTGGAAAATTATGACATGGCATGACACATGGAAGCTAATGTGGCATGACACATCATCCTTAGGTGTGAAATTGGATGACATGAAATGGCATGTGTATGTTTATGTGGCATGACACATGGATGTTGAAATGGCAATGATACGTCATCACCCTCTTTCCTTTGTTGGCCATTAGTCATTTCTCTTGGATTATCCGAACACCTCATCGAATCAACTGACACCCAACCATCATCCCACCAACCATTGAAAATTTCTCTTGCATGATTCAAAACACTTCACTGAATCAGTTGACACCCGACCATCATCCCATAAACCATCGATGATTTTTGTTGGTGACTAAAAACACTTCATCGAATTCAATCAGCGTTCAACCATCGGCCCATCGACCATCAACGATTTTCGTTGGTCAATTCCAACACTTCTCCAAACTTGTTGATCTAACCATCAATCATAGATTAATTATGTTAGTGAACTTCAACACTTAGTTATTTTTTTATCAAATTCCAGGTGAATCTAAGTCATCGATCTTCAAGCCAAGATGATATTGATCGTCGATCGACTCCCTTCTTCCAACCTCCAAAAACCAATCTAGACCATCAATCTAATTCATTTTCCAAATGGCCAAAAATGAATCATGGTCGTTGGTTCGTTCAACCTTCCAAATGGTCAAAACCTTATGGATTTTTTTAAATTTACCAAAATGAATTTGGGTTGTTGATCACGAGATCAAATGCAATCTCAATTGTCGATTCCCCAAACTTCCTGCAACTCCATAAAGACCATTAAAAAATGAAATTTGACCATTCTAAGTCGAATTCATTTTTGCAACCTACATATTCACACCTCATATCATACTCTTCAATTGTCATGAGGAATTTAAACTGAAAATTTACCCACGAATTTGGGGATCTTGCTCCAACTTCTATGTTTTTCCCCAAATTCCCACTGACCAAAGTCTACAACAATGAATTATTCAATTCGCAATCGTATTGGCCCATACAATCCTAGTGTTTGAACCTCACACTTTGATACCATAATGTAACATCCCCAGCCCAAATGAGAAACTTTATAGTGTAGAATACTCATAAAAATGAAATTTTTTCTATTTGATTCATTTCTTGTAGCTTCCAGCTACAAACTACACACACAGATTTAACTTTTTTTTATTATTATTAATTACATGCATCTATAGAATTATAAATTATACATGAAATGCAACTGATTAACCCAACACAACATCATATAAATTCTTCTCAAATACACAGAGTTCATGTACAACAATTTACTCATAAATACAAGAGAAAGAATAGATAAAACACTTATCTTTCAAATTAGTTGTGCAACCAGTTGCTTGGGACAAACGTTCCACCCAACCATAGACTTGATGTTCCAAATATCAACAATAAAGCACCCCTAAGATGAGGCTAGTAATCCACAAAAAAGGACGGTCTCTCATTTTCCACTCGCATCTCAGAAATGCCACAACCCACTGATATTATCCTACAACTATCCTGATTCTCCACCAGCTCTCTTCCTCTCAACCTTCCCAACCCAAGGAATGTACCCCTTCACTGATATCAGTCCCTTGGGTGTCCCATTCATTTATTAGGGTCTCTTTGGTATGGGTAACCAAGAATATCTCTGTTGGGAACTCAAGGGAACTGACTACTAGGAAAAACTACCAACAAACAACAACAACACTTGCTATTACAGTGCAACTCACACAAGAGTTCACTCTTCATGCTTGACAATATGGCTCTTCAATCTGCAGCTCCAAATATGCTCCAATATTCTCCACCATGCTCTAGAATTCTCCCTCCATGGATGTTCCATCTCCAAGCTCTCTTTCTTTCTCTATACTTGTTGCTCATGCACAAAAACTAATTTTCTAAAATTGGTATCCCAACCCATATGAATTTCCTCCCTTTGGCTTACCTTTATTGACTCACACACATCCCCAAGTTGATTCTACCCATCCCCCACGTGCCCAATAACTATGGGATGTGACTTCTCACACCCACATGATTAAGGGATTTTTCCCTCGTGACTTTGGGTCAACTCACAGCGAAGAAAGACCAAATTAAGAAGACTGAAATCTACCCTCACAAACAAGCATGCAAACAAGAAATAACGACTTTCCTCTAGGAGATAGAAGGGAAAGATAAAGGAGAATATGTTCACCTTAAACCCTTCATTTGATGTCGATCCTGCTCTCGCTTCTTGAAGCACTCCTAGTCTCTTCCAGAACTAGCTTGCAATAGGAAACCACGATAGTGTTGCAACAAGGTAGTTATATGTTCAAGTAGCATATATAAACTGTATAAATCAAAGCATATATGAACAATAACAATATATAACATTGAAATGAACACAATATAGCCTGAGGAAATATAACTCTTCTATTATTATCATTATGTGAAAGTTTGTTACAACTCAATTCAATTGTCGACAGTGCTTTAGAGCCAACTGCCTGAGTTCCTCCACAAGTCCTTCAAGCATCAACTTAGAAACTAGGCTCTTCCTCAGATAAACCAATAAGGATAGGAACACACCTTATGGATATATAGTGTAGGAAGGAATAATGGAAAAGAAGTTTCAAAATCAGGGGATGCTACTCAAAGCATGAAAGAATTAGGGAAGTTTGTTAGATCTCAACAACATAACCTTGCACCATCAGACTTGTCCTCGTATTTTCCCTCAAAAGTGTTTTTATACCATCCCAAAGAGGTTGGGGAGGTTGAGATACATTTATTACAGGATCAGAGACATTGGGAAACAAGCCCAACTGAAAAACCCACCCGAAATTATGGAAATATTTTATTTTTCATAATTTTTTAGGGCATTCGTGGGTTGTAAGCTTACAAGGTGTGGATGTTTGTGTGTTGCATAAAGGAAACTAGTGGATATCAAAAAATGTCAAATTTTTTAGATAACTTTGATGAGGAAAGTTTGGGATTTTTCATAGCAAGATATGGAAAATGGTAAGGCCATGTCACAAATGCATAGGTGTGGCATTTTGTGCTATAACACCACCCTCTTACATGTATTCAATGATTAGATTTGGAAACACCTGATCATAAATTAGAAGGTTCATATACCAATAGAAAATTTAGGAAAATGGGTTGAATTAATATACATGGGTAATTTCCCCTTAGACCCCTCTTGGCCATTCTCTTAGACCCTCCCCTCTCTTGACCCTCCCCTCTCTTGTGGATTAATCCAACCCCCATGTTTGTCCATGTTCCCTTAGCAGCTGGCATCACATTTTCTTATTAACATTCTAGAATATAATTCACATATTACATCACTTGGTCATAGCCACATATTATATCTACATTAAGCATTAATTAAACTTGGGATTATAGTGGGGATGTTACAAATACACAAGACTTGCACCAAATGAGATGGAAACAAATGTTGTGAGTCAAACATTAAACATTTTTTAGTGCAACTGCTACAATCATAGCATTGGACCCCATAAATTCCATTGACATTGATTTGGAAAGACATTGAAGTCCAACATTAATATTATTTCCAATTCTAAAAACAAAATTTGTAAGGACTCCATGATTGAAATTTAACTTCACACCACTAATGAATTGTATTTCTCTAGACTTTCCATTAAACAATACAATTATTCTTCATCCAATGGCTAATCTAACGGAGTTACATTAAAAAATGAGCACCAAGAACGATTTTTTTTTCACTAATAAAAACAACATATTTTATCTTTATCGTCTTTGGACTTTTTTCATTTGGTTCACAAGTAATAACCAATAAAATAATAATAACTATCATACCCCCAAAGAGGAGGAAAGAGAATGTCAAATTATTTTAGTGATTATGAAGCTAAAACATAATTGTTTCTTTCAAACATATATGAATAATCAATAGAGGATCCATTCAAACACTCCATTTGTTTCTTATCAAGATCCATTCAACAACTTCATTTGTTTCTTATTCATTTGTACACATATGATAGTCATTTCCAATCACCCTCATCGTCACCTACCCCTGCTTGGGTGAAACTCAATGTATCAAAATCTGAATTATTCCAATACATAAAATCTAAAATACCACTTGTGAAGAGATACTTAGACCACCCAAAACAACTCCTCTCTTCTCCCATACAACCAAATTTGAAAATCCAATGTGGAGGTCAACACATTTATACCTGTGATCAGGCAATATTTTGACATTAAAACTTTTTTAAAGCAATCATTAATTGAGTCAATCTAGTGGTTTTGGTGTAGTCTAGCTAAGAAACAATGGAAATCAGACATCCTTGGGAATCTATAACTAAATCCATGCAAAGTGAATAAAAAAATCCCTATTGAGAGAGGTACAATTGCACTTGTCAAGTTGAATATACAAATGCTTCCTAGATGAAACTACATGTATGTTCACCCCAATTATGTGAGTGAATTATGAACACCTTAGAATTGTTTTTTCATTTTTTTGAAATTGGTATCCATACATATGATAAAAGAGAAGGAGATTGTAACACACTCAATCCCCTAAGAGTCATTAGGATGATGGGATGTAAAAAAATATTGTTTCTTTCCCCTAAATTACCTTCCTTAACCACACTTCCAAATCCAAATGTGATCTCATAAGTCAGTTATGCTCGTCGAGAGATTTCCAACAACTATAACTATACTCAAATCTGATCTCGAGATCAAAAGTTATGACCTCCTAAAGTTTTCATGGATTTTCCACCAAAATCCACCTCACATCCTTGTGGACCCTCGCCACTTGCACCATCCAACGTGGCACTACCTGGGTGTTGACATGTCGTGACCCGTAACCCTCCAATGTGGGGTGTCTCGACCAATACCCAGTGAGCATACTTCAAAAACCAAGTGGAGGAAATTGGAGATGGAACCATACCCAATTGGGCAGCGATATCCTATGAATCCCCATCAATTGACTCTAATAAAAACTTCTTTTTTTTTGGTTAACTAGTTGTTTGGTCCTTGGAACCTTAACGTGATCATGAACCTTACCCCACCGGACACTCGGGCCTAGTGAAATCCATAGATCACTCATCCACCGTCGTCGGAGCTAGATGTCCATCTGGCACCAAAGACATGCAAACCTAATGTGTCATGCCACCTGACATGACACCTCATAGTTGAACCAAGCACCAAGATGACATGGCATGAACACATGGAATCTCACTTGGAAGTTTCATACGGATAAGATGACATGGCACAACACATGGATGATAATGTGGCATGGCATGTGCAGGTTGATGTCATCGTGTCCTCTGGGCCTCTAACATAAATCTATTCCTGAACTTTGACCATCCAAGACATGTGGCACGATGTCTTTCGTGACACGTGGAACAACCATGGCATGACCCATGGACTGATATGGAACTACACATCACTACAAGGCACAAGGGCTCATCCCCATAGAACCCTTCCTTGGGACCTTGACCCACTAGGAATCCGAGAGACCAGACTCTTTAAAAATTCCTCATAAGCAATCTTTTGGTTGTTTGGTGGTCTGATTATCCTCTCGATGTGGAACCTCGAAGAGGAACCCTTCACAACCAAAAACTAGGGATATGGGCTTCCATTTTAAACCACTATGAGGTTCCTCTGGATATCGTTTCATCCATATATCTAGGGTGATGACTCCCTCTTCATCTTACTTTGGAAATCAACAGTCGATAACCCTCATCCCTCAAATCTGAGGGATGATATCACATGTTGAGTACAAGTTTCTCACTCATTAGTGGCCTCCCCGTATCAACCCACACCACTCATGTGTTGACACTTGTCACAATACGTCATCACAAGGTCACCCTCAAACTTCCTCTAGTTAATAAACTCCCAAAGGAAAAGTGTAAGAACCATACCTAATCAAGCATCTAGGAGACTAGGTAAAACTTAACGGGATGAGACCTTGGAGCTCTGGTGGACCGGAGGTTCATGTTGATGGGTCCAAATGGCTTTTCAAGCAGGTAAGGGAGAATGCATGATGGTAGGTCCCAATTAGACCTACTCTCATTTGGTGTAGCATTTTCAACCAGCATGTGGGCCTAGTTGCCACTTAGAATTAAAAGAAGAAAAAGGGTAAAGATAATGAAATGTCCCCCAAAGAGTTATAATTAATTCTAAACCTACTCTAAAATGAAAGCAAACTAATATAACCTAACTACTTCTAACCTATACCACAAGAGAAAAAATAATAAATGAGAACAATTTGAAGTGATATTTTGACAGTAGAAATAGTTCATGGCAACCAAGAATATATTAAAAAAATAATATTTTAGATATCATCTCAACTAGTTACAGAGGAGACCTATAGCATCATCCTTGTACTCATTATAAATCACAACAACATGAGCATTCTAAATACTAAGCACATAAACAATTCATATGATCAACACTCAGAAAAACTCAAATGACAAACACATTTATGAATTAGTCCTAAACGCATTTGATACAATTACAACTTCAAAAATGGCTTGTTTTCTTCATATATTCAAAAATAAGAGTATGATCAGTTTATACAACGGGAAAAAGTCATCTATTACATCCAACGAATTCTCTTTTATAAGACAATAGAGACTCTTCAGCTCTCGTGACTGTTCATTTTTTTCCCTTTGTTTTATCATTTTACAATTCAATTTTCTTTTTCATTTTTGTAAATAAACATGTGATCGTTATAATTAGAATCTAAAGAGACTCTTGAGTGTTTATTCTCACCCTAAGGCAATTCATAAATGATATTCATTTAGAATATAATTAATTCTTCTTGTTCTTGTCTTCTTATGTTCTTCAAAAATTTTATGGGTGTTTATGGTGTCAGCCTGGTGATTAAGATCATATGATATTCTTATCCTCTGTCTCAACCTTCCATCATGCTCTTACAGGTCTGATTTTGACTCATGTAGATTCATATATGACTATTTGAACATTACATAATCGGTTCTCCAATTAAATCTAGGCCTCTTCTATTTTCTATGTTTTCTTAGAATTCCCACCCTGAATCTACCAATACTTGTTGTTCCATCATGTTCTACTATATGTTATCTTTTCAACAAGCTATCTTGGGCCTGATTTTGTTGCCTGTAGCCCCATATATGGTCATCTAAAGTTTTCACAATTAATTTCCCCCCAAATTCATGACCTATTTTTCGTAATTTTTGGGGTTCTCTGTCACTATTATGGCCTAAAATATGTTTCCTATGTATTCTTCTCCTTGATACCTTTCCAATGAGGTATCTAGGGATCGATTATGACACATGTAGCTCAAGATATATCGGTTTGAAATTCAATGCTCAATAGCCCATAATCTTCTTGTGGGTGAATCTGGGACATCGATCTTCAACCTGAAAATCACTAAACCACATGCATAAGGTAATTCAATATTGAATGGTTAATATAACTTTAGCCCCCTTTTCTTATTTGTATAAGAACCTATAGGAGGCATAGGACCTAGGGCTTGTGTTGTAATTATGATCAATTATTGTAGCGAAAATAGGAAAATAAAAATAAAAAGGAAATGAAATAGGAAAATAATAAAAATTAACTAGAATAACCTACATGAAAATAAAAAATAATAACATTACCCCCAATCGATGTGAAAATAAAACTTAATAAATAAATAAAATTAATTAATTAATTAATGGTCATAATGGTGAATGTCTATTAGCTAACCCAATCCGATGAGCTATCACTATGATGTGCTATCAGAATGGGTCCATTCTAATGGGCACATTCCAATACTCTGATAACGTTCTACTCCATTGGCATAAATTAATATTAAAATAATAATACTCTATCGAAATTCCATGGTCGAAACATGAGGAAGGGTTAACTCTGATGAGGGATTCCAATGGGCCATCAAAATGCCATGGTAAACTTAGCAAGTAAATTATGACGATGGATGACTTTGATGGTGAGGGTAATATTAAACAATATAAAAATTTACACCCCAATGTTAACCAAAGTGTGATGTATTCTGATGGCTTGTCTTTCGAGTGAGCTTAAAATATCAAAATCATATTGCTAAGTTTTCAAGGGTATTTGAGGGTAGGAGGTGTGTCTTAATGGTAATTCCCAATAGAATTTTTTGTCAAATGAAGGTTAAGACCAATGGGGAGAAGCCTAGAAAGAAGTCCCGTGAAATTTTATGTTGAATTTTAATGGGTTAATGTTAGGGACCTAACCTTCGTAACCCCTCACGTAGGTAGAGTAATATATTTTCCATGTAATAAAGGTCGATATTAATAAGGCCTAGTAATAAGGAAGAACAAGTCAAATGTAAGAAGACCTAATAGAAGCTTCCACTTCTAGAAGGATCTTCCTCTAGATTGTTCTTTTGGGTAGATAGATTTAGTATAAATAGGAGTCAAGGGTATGAGAAGTTTCTTCTTTAGAATTATTGTAATAGAGCGTTGCTCTGCTAAAGGTTTCCCCCTTGAAGAGGCAAGTGAACATTGTCTCCTATCAATAAAGGTATTATTTTGGTGTTGTGGTTTCATATATTTTGTTGTTTTGTTGTTATTCTATGCATTATTTCTATTTTCAGCTATTATAATAGATCTAGTACCTTACAAGTGGTATCAGAGCACTTTCCTCGATAGAAAATTGTGGTTTTTTTTTCAAGGTAGAGACATTTTGCGACATCTTAAAGCTACAAAGATATGTCGTTCTTCGCATAAATCTGCGGTCAGGGAAGCATGCACGCAAGAACTACAAGTGGTACTTAAGCACGCATTGTTGTCCACCCTTGTAACCCTTGTTGGTACCCCTTCGAGTGGTAGCGCATCACACAATACATGTATATGGATCCACCTATTTATCCTAAATCCCTCTATAGATAAACCGATTGACTACCTGACTGTTATAGTGCCACCGAGAACAATACTCGAGAAGATACTCTCTAGTACTTGGTAACGAGGTAGTACGGCTAAGGGTACGGTCTACCCTCCTTAGTTGGTGCCCTGAGATATTGGGCCGAATAATATTGTTTGACCTCGCACATATATCAAAGAGTTATAGCACAAGGTAAACCCTTGTCTATAGAAACCATGAAAAAACCCTAAACCATGGGACACAAACAAAATAGAAAGGGAACGGACAAGATTTCTCCTGTTTAGAATTTGGGCATTTCGACACTGCTTTTTGCCTCGTAATAATTTGGGCATTCTAACACTGCAGTATTATTCATATCGAAGTATAACTCCACTTGAGTAAAAAAAAGAGTATAGTGGTTCCGCCGACACACTGTTGGCCAGCAACAAGTCCCCTTACATTTTTCGCTAAAATGAGTGGGGCCCCCTTTTTGTAAATACATTTTTCCTACTAATTTGTATTTGACTGTTTTAATTTTGTTGGACGTTATTGTTTCAAAATTGCTTGAGTATTGACATGGTCTTTTAATCCTTGAATTCGCCATGATTTTGTATCTTTGCCATTAAATGTTTTGAATTTCATAACAGTAAGCATGAAATTTGAAACATGATTTTGAGGAAAATATTTATGCTTTTCAATATCATTTGACGATTTGATGGCATTTTCTTTATGATCTCAAGCAACATGAAATCTAATTTTGTTTTCAAATGCAAATCATAATTATGATCGAGGTTTTCTTCATAATGTTATATATCATTGGGTGTGGCATGATTCTTCTACCTTTATATGTCAAACACTCATTCTTGCTTTGAAACACCCATACCTTGGCTTGAGGATCATGATTTTCCCTAGAATTTGATTTCTATTTTGAAGAGAATGAAGAAAATTATCATTACGATATGGACATTACTTTCCTATGGATGGAATTCAAGAATGATCTTCTCGATTGCTATATTTCATTCTTGTTTTTCTTAAATATCATGATGCTTCAAAGTAAAAATTATCCTAATCTCTTTTATTTCAAACTCGTCATTAATCCCGAAGCTTAGAAAGGTGAGCTCAGAGTACAATGTTGTGTTTGAATCATTATGGTTTCTCAACTTCGCATTTCTTCAGGGTTTGTCAATTCATTTATTTTGATCCAGGGTTAATATAATGCACACGCTCATTGTTACTTAAAAATCCCCAATGAATAAGATCCCCTGGTGCAAGTCACTTAAGTCCAAACACTTAGTTCGTCATCAAGGTATGCAAATAGATTTGCTTTTAAGGGTCGCTATGATTTAGTATTTTGTTGTCTCATTACTATTCTTATGGTCTCTATGGGGCATGAATCAAATTTTCTCTTCTATCTTTGAAACTCATCCGGCGAGCTTTTTTTTATTACATTCTAATGATAGTTGAATTTTGGATGCCTCAATTAAATGACTCTTGAAAAAAATATTTTTTGTGAATTCAAGTCATACCCATATTGAGAAATAAAATACTCATTACCTAGGCGACAATTTGAAAGTTTTTTTTAAAGAATTATAAGATGATGAGTCTGTGAAATAGGTTAAACAAGACGCTCCTTTACTTGTTAATAAAATTATCCAATGAAACCCTGAATGATAGATGACATGTACCCATCTGCTTGTTTCCAGATTTGAAAAAGTTTGGTTTGAATACGATCATGACCACCGATTTTGTTATGAGTTCCAAATCGTTAATGTCCAACAATTCATCATTTTTTCCTTTTGCATCTATTTATATTTGTAGCTTTCAGTATTTGATTTGGTGTGAAGTTGTTGTAGAGAATATGAATCTTCGTTTGATATAACTTGATTTAGTTTTCTAATTAGTTGTAAACTTTATTTATTTAGAATAGATACAGAATCATAGATTATGTTTTCCATTCTTAGAATATTTTAGTAATTGATACATTTCTAATTTTGTGATTTGCAATTGATGGTATCAGGCTTGACCATGAATATCTAAATTTAATCAATTGATATATGATGCTTTGACTATTGATGATATATGGCACCAAACTTAAGGAAAATGCAACAAACTTATAAGCCATTAAGTTATGCTCAAGTATGTTTTCATTGAAGCTTGTTAGGTCCACTATACTTTTCTATATTCGAAATCTTCATGTAATATGAGAAGCTAAGTTGTTGGTCAAATTTGGGCATTGCTCTAGTCTTTAGGAGAGTGTTGTTTATTCTTGATTATCAGTTTTGTAACCAACCTTTGGGTATCCTAACTTTGTTATTATAAAACTAAGTAAGATGAGTCTTAGAGGCAGGTGGAGGAGTCTCCTGAAAGGAGAAAAGGATTGTTATCCTTTCTGCATTTTGTTTCATTTGTAAATTATGTCTTTTCATAGGGATAATAACATAGGCTCCACCAGCAGTTGGTAGATCAACATTTTTATGAAGCAATGATGTATGAAGTTGGGAAATGGTCTCAAAATATATGTATGAATGTCTTTATCAGAGTAATAAAAGCCATACTCATTTCTATTTATCATTGCTTTCTGTAAGTTTGAATGGAATCTTAACTTTGTTTTCAGTCTTTCATTTAATATTTTATAATTATAGTCTTTTAAAATTTCTTTCTAAATATTATTATTATCATTTATTTTGATCTATTTAATTGTAAATTGATTCAGGTTATGCATTATTAAAATTATTTTGCATTTTTCATGATTTTCATTTTATCTAGATGCAATAGCTTAAATGGTCTTAATGATGAATGAGTTCAACATTTTAGATCATTTATCTACACACACAAAATGAATTGATTTTAGATTGTTTTGCTCCTGCAGGATAAGATTTTTCTTTTTTTAGTTTTTTCATGTGATTATGTAGTTGTATGTCTATCATTACTGGATCACATTTAGGATAGTTTTGGTTTTATATTTTCTTCATATTTAGGTTTAAATTATTTTTTGGAATTTAGAAGAACTTAAACGAAGTCTCCTCTCGGGGAGAAAAAACATTTTGTGGCTAATGAATCCCTTAAACTCATCAGAAGTAGACACACTAAACGGTTGGGGTTAGATTTAAAGAACCTTGGATTGGGTTGCTTCCCTTATGTTAACAAGTGGTCATTTTCTCCCGTCAACACACACTTATTTGGGACCTATCGCATTGGATTCCTCTCTTCACCCTGATTATCATGGTACCTATCATTTTTAATACAATTGTTTTAGTGGACCTAACCCCTTTCTCGACACCCTTATTTGGACCCTATCCCATTGGATTCCCTTTTTCGCCCTAATCCCCATGGTACTTATCACTTGTCCCCATTCTTCTCAGTGGTCCCACCCACCCTTCCCGATACCTTATTCACCACCTATCCCATTTACCTAACCATTTTTTACCTCTACTCAAATGGCCACCACTCGCACCCAAGAACTCAATACATTGGTTGTTGACAACATCTAGAACAAGGAGGACATCAAGAATCTCAATTCCAACATTTAAAAGCTCAATTCCTCTATTCAAACCCTCCAGGACCAATGTGTCAACATCAAAGATATCGAAGACACACTTGACCAATTGATGGGTCGTTCCCTGAACCCTTCCTCTTCTGAACAACCATCCTATTAGGAAGACCATGAATCTTCCCATTATCAAGGTCCTCATTCCACCCACCTTCCTCAAGACCTACGCCTTCCTAGAATTGAGGTGAACAAATTGGATGGCTCAGATCCCATAGGTTGGGTCACTCAAATGGAACTTTATTTCTCTTTGCATGACATTACTAATGATTTAGCCAAGCTTCATTATGGTAACCTACATATGGATTTGAAACATTGTAAATGGTAGCAATGGCGTAGAAAGGAACGCCAAGGGTATGTTGCTTGGACACAATTTGTTGCAGGGATTTATGCCCACTTTGATTTCGACACCCACCATTTAGGTCGTTTGACCAAGTTGAAGCAGTTTGGGATAGTGGAAGACTTTATCGTAGCATTTGAGCAATTGTATTTCAAAACGGAGGGAAAGTCAGATTTCTTCTTCAGGGAATGCTTTATCAGTGGCCTAAAAGATGAAATTTGTGCCCATGTTCTCATGGCACGTCAACAGACTTGGTTGGAAGCTACTCAATGAACCAAGGAAGCACAATAGATTGTCTCCTCCCAGATCCAAAAATCATCCTTTCTTCCTCGCCCTAAACCCACCAATCATGCCCCTCCTACAAATTCCCTCAAAATCCATAAATTAACCCAGGCTTAAATGGATGAACGCCAACTCAATGGTCTTTGTTATAATTGTGATGACAAATATTTTCCTAGGCACAAGTGTAAGGAACAAAATCTTTTAATGGCCATGAGTGAGGATGTTTCTAAATAAGAGGCAGTTGTTTCACCTGTGGATGAGCTACCACCACCATCTAATCTGACCCCACCCTCTAATCCACCAGAAGTTGAACCAATGATTTCACTTAATGCCCTCACTGGATTCTCTGCTCCCCAAACCCTCAAGTGAATTGGTTGTTGGATTACTGAGAGGGGGGGTGAATCAGTAATAGAGCAATTTAACCATATAATCCAAGTGTTATATCAATGAAGCATTATTATCCAATAACTGCAGAGTAAATAAGCAATGAACAAATGAACAATCATACACATAC
>ML832052.1:15351-39460 GCA_009831015.1 Picea engelmannii | reverse complement strand
TTGGGTTTTCTTCCCCTAGAGGGTTTCCCAGGATAAATGTTGTGTCTCTTGTGGATGTGTATTTCTCAGTGATCTTGTTCTTATTATGCTCTTATCTTATGAAATGCAAAGAACTATAATAATGGCATAAACATTAACAGTTCAGAGGGTCTACTTAACTTGGTAGATATTCTAACAACTCTTGTAGTAGTTTGAGGTACCTAATGCTCCTATTGTTGTACATTTTGATTTCCTAGTACCTTTGGAATTTCTTTTTTCAGTGATCTCATCAAGCATTGTGTATTATGGTTTTTCTTTTTCATGTTTCTTTCGCTGCAACTGATATTTGTGTTGGAAATATAACCGAGAGGGGGGGTTGAATCAATTATGTATATAAGTTTGAAACTTTTCTTGTTATTTTATGATTCTTTCTATATTATTATTTAATGTGTTGCTGATAACTTAACATGCATAGTGATGCAGGAGCATCTCAAGCGAGCCAACGCGGAGACAACGGACAGCTAGAAAAGCGCCCAGCACAAATTTTGAAATATCTTGAACCATTAATGAAACATCAAGTGGAGGCACACTTGTATAATGTAAACAGACCTTGAGTGATTTTCTCTCGTCCTTAGTAGGTAGAAGGCATTTATGGTAGTTAATGCAAGTAGATAGAATTCAATTCTAGATTAGACAGTTTTAGAGCGCAAGAGGGAAATGGGATATAGACACCCTCCTTGTGTATTGTAACATTAGGATGAAAATTCTGAAGAGCATAGAGGAAGATCAAAGAGTTGTGTAGCAGACTCCATGTACAGAAGTTCTGAATTAATACATGAAACTTGTGATTCAGACACATGGTGTCCATATATTCTCTGTGTATGCATCTTTGAATGTTATGCTCATGAATGTTTTACTCTTTCTGTCATGCAATTGCTTTTATGCTATGTATGAATTATTTCTTGTTGAATGTTTGAAATCTAAGAGGAAAGGGGAAAAGGAATGAGTTTCAATTGTTTCTCTATCTGAGCAAGAGTTCCTGCAAGGAGTGCAGTTGAATTGTCCGCAAGGAGTGCGTCGACAAGGTGTTCAGAGGCTTGTCTCTGAAAGCTCAGGGGAGGAAGCTTTTGTTCTCATTTCCACAAAAGTGCAGTTGGGCACAGGAGTCGTGCAAGAAGTGCGTAGTCCGAGTGAAGCCTCAGGGTCATGGACCTGAGTGAAGTATTGAGAGACTGTTGCTGCAGGTGTGCGCAGAGTCGAAGGATTCCAACACTTGGAAGTGTTTGAAAGTCTGTTGTAAGGAGTGCGTGCAAAGTAGTTTTTTGAAAGACTCGGAATTGGGAAAGTTCAGAAGTATTTAAACCTTCGAAAGAGTCGAAGAAAGGCATAGCGACATCGGACCACCGGAGGACGAGTTCTCAAAGAAAGAATGGATGGTCGAAATTCTCTGAAGAGAATTTGCAAATCCCCGTGAATCGTTGGATCTCACGGAGGATCAGGGGAGATACAGCGAGTAATCCCGAAAGGTTCTAAGCTCAGGAGGAGTAGGGTCATAGATCCAAGCCACAAGGGTCGTTGGATTTACACGTGGATACCTATATCGGGGTTTCGTGGGTGGAAGTCCCGTAAACATTGCAACGGGAATCGTGATATCCCGAACCGCAAAGTCCCAGAGGCTAAAAGGATTGTGTGGGGCCACAGAGGAGTCAGCGAAGCAGACAGGTGGCGCACTATTGACACGGAGTCTAACTCCGTTGACCGTTTCGAAGTTTCGAGGAGTGAAGTTCTGAATTCTTGGCATTAGGATTCGCGATATTGCGAAGTCTGAAGTCCCGATGGAGTAAAGGGGCGTTGAAAGGTCAACCTTGTGAGCGTGCCGGAATCTCGGAACATCAGGTTTCGGGAATCGCGGGAGAAAGTTGTTGGACACCACGACTGCCGAAATCATGATAAGGAAAAGCCCGAAAGAGAAGAGGACGGATCAGCGTTGACCGTTTTTCGGGTTTCAGAGATTTGAGAGACATGTGCTTGACCTACGGGTTTGCAAAAGTGCAAAATCCGATCTCCTAAGTGCAAAGAGGGGATCCCGCAAGAATTTGTTTTGGGTGCAGATTTTTCGAAAGGAAAATAGAAGAGTCATTCCGAAGCTCTTCGGACCAATGTGAAGAGAAAGATCCTATGGTGACGTGGAACTTCCGACCTGCGGGTTGTGGAGTGGAGGGGCGTCGTCACCATTTCTGGTATCAGAGCGCAGAAATTTTTTCTTTGCTTTCTATAGCAGATAAAAGGAAGATTCACCATGTCACCGAGGAGAAGAGATAGACAATCACTCGATCCGCAAGAGAAGAGGGAAATGCCGAGAAGAAGAGGAAGCCAGATGACTGATCCAACTATGGAAAGAGAGATGCGTGATCTACGAGCCAGACTCAAAGACATGGAGACAGCACAAAGATGCACAATCAGTGTTGGGGATCTTAGTGATTCCGAAAGTGAGACTGAAGTGGAACATGAAGAAGAAGTTGCAGCCGAAGATGCAGCAAATGAATGTTTGATCAAAGCTATTGCAAGAATGGGTGCAAGAGCGAAGATGGGCATTTCAGTTTATGAGGGAAATCTGGATGCAAAGGAGCTTCTAGACTGGATTAGAGCTCTGGACACATACTTTGACTATGAAGATGTCGAGGAAGACAAGAAGGTCAAACATGCTATCACAAGATTGAAGGGACATGTATCATTTTGGTGGGATGAGCTACAAGCTGACAGACGCTGCAAGGGAAAGCAGAAGATCAAAAGCTGGGATAGAATGATCGCAAAGATGAAGGTGAAATTCATCCCCAGGGATTATCAAATTACTTTGTTCAGGAGAATGCAGAACCTGAGACAGAAGTTGATGACAGTAAAAGAATACACTGAAGAATTCTATAAGTTGAACATCAGGGCAGGGCATCGGGCAAGCGATGATGAGAAAGTTGCCAGATACCTGAATGGCCTGAGATATGACATTCAGGATGAGATGAGCATGGTAACCATCCGAACGGTGGAAGATGCTTATCAGATGGCTCTAAAGGCTGAAGAGAAGTTGAACTGAAAACAGGGTCAGAGAGGTCGAGGCAGAAGTTAGCCCAAAGCCAAATCAGTTGCCCAGGACAAATATCAGAATCCCAAGGAGGACTGGATGAAAACTCAGACTTGAACTGAGAGAGGTGGAACCTCACAGCGAGGGCAGCATAATGAACAAAGAGGAGATTATGTTGATAATAGTACTTTTCCTCGTACTAGAGGTAGAGGAAGAGGAAGAGGTGGGGTAATAACATGCTTCACATGTGGAAAGAATGGGCACAAGTCTTACGAGTGTCCAGACAAAAAGAAGGAGAGTGGAGAAGTTCACATCACCGAAGCACAGAGGCGAGATGTTGAGGTGGAAGATGTCGAAGGCGGAAGATCGTTGATGATGCAAAAATCTCTTTTGACACCAGAGAAGGAGGTAGAAAGTTCAGTCCAAAGGACCAGACTTTTCCGAACTGCTTGCAAGACCAAGGACAGGGTATGCAAAGTCATTGTGGATAGTGGTAGCACAGATAATCTTGTTTCTATGGAGATGGTAGAAAAGTTGGAGCTGGAGACGATTGATCATCCAAGCTCATACAGAATCTCGTGGCTACAAAAAGGACATCAGGTAACTGTCACTAAACAATGTTTAGTTGAATTTAAGATAGGTGGATATAATGATAAGATATTATGTGATGTCATTCCTATGGATGTTTGTCATATATTGTTGAGTAGACCATGGAAATATGACAGGAATGTGATTCATGACGGGAGAATGAACACATACACCCTAGAGAAGAATGGGAGGACTCACATGTTGCTTCCAATCAAGGATAAGGAGGTGAAACCGGAAGTAAGCAACATTGTACTTCTCATGAGTGGGAAGGAACTTCTTACCGAGGTTAAGAAGAAAGAAGAACCGCAATTCATTGTGGTCAGAAAACCAAAGATTGTTTTAACCAGCACAAGAGTGGATGACTTACCAGAAGAGATTCAGGAGCTGCTGGAAGAGTTCGTTGACATAGTAGTGGATGAAATACCTCGTTCGTTGCCACCGATCAGAAGTCTGAGTCATCATATTGATCTCATACCAAGATCCAGTTTTCCAAATAAAGTCGCGCACAGACTGATGCCGCAAGAGAATGAAGAGGTCAAAAGACAAGTCCAGGACTTATTGGACAAAGTTTTGGTCAAGGAAAGCTTGAGTCCGTGTGTTGTTCCGACAGTACTCAATCCGAAGAAAGACGGAGGTTGGAGGATGTGTGCTGACTCAAGGTCGATCAACAAGATAACCATCATGTACTGATTCCCATTGCTAAGGATGGATGATCTGATGGATTGCTTGAGTGGGGCAAAATACTTTTCAAAGATTGATTTGAAAAGCGGTTATCATCAAATCCGCATGAGAGAAGGTGACAAGTGGAAGACAGCATTCAAAACCAATGAAGGGTTGTATGAATGGCTTGTTATGCCATTTGGCTTAACAAATGCACCGAGTACCTTCATGAGGTTGATGAATGAAGTCCTGGGGGAGTTCATCGGAAAATTTGTCATCGTGTATTTAGATGACATACTAGTTTTTAGTAAAACAGTGGCAGAGCATCTGAAACATTTGGCTACAGTGATGCAGAAATTACAGCAGGAGAAGTTGTCGATATACATGAAGAAATCCTCATTCATGAAGACAAAGCTCATTTACTTGGGGTTTGTTATTTCTGCAGATGAGTTGAGGATGGATCCAGATAAGGTGGAGGTAATCAAGAATTGGCCATCACTTAAGAATATATTTGAGGTGAGAAGTTTTCATGGATTGGCTAGTTTCTACCGAAAATTCATCAGGAATTTCAGTGGAATTAGTGCACCGATGATCGATACAGTGAAGAAAAGACACAAGTCTTTTCACTAGATAGAAGAGGCTGAGAAGAGTTTTAATCTGTTGAAGAGGAAGATTACGGAACAACCAGTTTTGGTGTTGCCGGAATTCCAAAAGACATTTCAAGTGAAATGCGATGCAAGTGGATTTGCAATAGGGGCAGTCTTGAGTCAAGAAGACAGGCCGATAGCATACTTCAGTGAGAAGCTGAATGAAGCGAAAGTGAAATACTCCACTTATGACAAGGAGTTTTATGCTATCATACAGGCATTGAAGAAATGGAGGCATTACTTGATTCTGCAGGAGTTTGTCTTATACAGTGACAATAATGCACTGCAGTTTGTGACTCAACAAGTGAAGTTGAACCAGAGACATGTAAAATGGGTGGAATATATGCAAAATTTCACTTTTGTGAGTAAACATATTTCTGGTACTGCTAACAAAGTGGTTGATGCTTTGAGCAAGAAATGTTTGTTGTTGCAGGAGTTCAAAGTCAAAACATTGGGTTTTGATGATGTCAAGGAAATGTATGCAGATGATCAGGATTTCAAGGAGGCGTATGAAGCAACTGAGAATCCAATTCTCGGAGATAGAAGCCAATGGGGAAAATACATGATCCAGGAAGGATTACTGTTTAAAGGTAATCAGTTGTGTATTCTGAAATGCTCCATGAGAGAGAATTTGTTGAAAGAGAAACACAGTGGAGGATTGGCAGGGCACTTTGGTCACGACAAGACGTTCACAAAGTTGAATGAATCATATTTTTGGTCAGGAATGCGAGCAGACATCAAGATATTTGTGGACAGATGCAAAATTTGTCAGCATTCGAAGGGAAGGAGACAGAATGCAGGATTTTATCAACCATTGCCCATACCTGAGAAACCGTGGGATGCAATTAGCATGGATTTCATATTGGGGTTGCCAAGAATGCAAAGAGGGTTCGACTCAATCTTTGTGGTGGTGGATAGATTTTCTAAGATGGCACACTTCATTCCATGTCAGAAGACCAGTGACGCAACTCACATTGCGAACCTGTTTTTCAAAGAAGTCGTTTGACTTCACGGCTTACCAAGAAGCATAGTTTTGGATCGAGATACAAAGTTCATAGGGCATATTTGGAGGACCTTATGGAATAAGTTGGGAACTAACTTGTCATTTAGTTGGGCTTATCACCCTCAGACGGATGGACAGACAGAAGTGGTGAACAAAAGTTTGGGAGACTTTCTGAGAAGCTTGGTGACAGAACACCACAGCAAGTGGAACAACATATTACCACAGGCAGAGTTTGCTTATAACGATTCCGTTAACAGCAGCACAGGGCAGAGTCCATTTCAAATTGTCTATGGCATGCAGCCAAGGGGAGTTTCTGAGTTAAGGGATTCAGAACAGAATACAACTAGGAGCGCTAGTGCAGAAGATTTCGCAGAGGCGATGAAAGAACTTCACCGCCGGGTGAAGGAGCGATTGCAGAGTTCAAACCAAGAATATAAGCGCAGAGCCGATCAACACAAGAGACAACTTCAGTTCAAGGTTGGTGACTTGATTCTGGCACATTTGAGGAAAGAAAGGTTCCCGAGAGGAACATATAATAAGCTGAAGATGAAGAAAATCGGACCATGTAAGGTCTTGAAGAAATTTGGGACGAATGCTTACAAGATTGAATTACCCGATGGGATCAGAATTTCTCCGATATTCAATATCTTAGATTTGTACCCATATAAGGCTGAGGAAACAGGAACAGGAGATGAGAAGCCAGTGATCCAGTGGACAAAGCAGATGCCAGTTGCAGATAAGCCGCAGATGATGTGCATACTGGACAAGAGGGTCAGTAAGAAGACCAGGTGGAAGCAATATTTTGAATATTTGGTCAAGTGGAAGGGCCATCCAGTTGAAGATGCCAGCTGGGAGAATGAAGTCGAGATACAGAGGCATGGACAGACCGTGCGCGAGCTCATGGACAGGAGCCCATGAAAATTTTCAAGCGAGGGAATATGATGCAGGAGCATCTCAAGCGAGCCAGCGCGGAGACAACGGACAGCTAGAAAAGCGCCCAGCACAAATTTTGAAATATCTTGAACCATTAATGAAACATCAACTGGAGGTGCACTTGTATAATGTAAACGGACCTTGAGCGATTTGCTCTCATCCTTAGTAGGTAGAAGGCATTTATGGTAGTTAATGCAAGTAGATAGAATTCAATTCTAGATTAGACAGTTTTAGAGCGCAAGAGGGAAACGGGATATAGACACCCTCCTTGTGTATTGTAACATTAGGATGAAAATTCTGAAGAGCATAGAGGAAGAGTAGAGAGCTGTGTAGCAAACTCCATGTACAGAAGTTCTGAATTAATACAGGAAAGCTTTGATTCAAACACATGGTGTCCATATATTCTCTGTGTATGCATCTTTGAATGTTATGCTCATGAATGTTTTACTCTTTCTATCATGCAATTGCTTTTATGCTATGTATGAATGATTTCTTGTTGAATGTTTGAAATCTGAGAGGAAAGGGGAAAAGGAATGAGTTTCAATTGTTTCTCTATCTGAGCAAGAGTTCCTGCAAGGAGTGCAGTTGAATTGTCCGCAAGGAGTGCGTCGAGAAGGTGTTTAGAGGTTTGTCTCTGAAAGCTCAGGGGAGGAAGCTTTTGTTCTCATTTCCACAAAAGTGTAGTTGGGCACAGGAGCCGTACAAGGAGTGCGCAGGTTGAGTGAAGCCTCAGGGTCGTGGACCTGAGTGAAGTATTGAGAGACTGTTGTTGCAGGTGTGCGCAGATTCGAAGGATTCCAACACTTGGAAGTGTTTGAAAGTCTGTGGTAAGGAGTGCGTGCAAAGGGGTTTTCTGAAAGACTCAGAATTGGGAAAGTTCATAAGGATTTGAACCTTCGAAGGAGTCGAAGAAAGGCATAGCGACATCGAACCACCGGAGGATGAGTTCTTAAAGAAAGAACGGATGGTCGGAATTCTCTCAAGAGAATTTGCGAGGCCCCGTGAACCATTGGATCTCACAGAGGAGCGGGGGAGATACGGCGAGTACTCCCGAAAGGTTCTAAGCTTGGGAGGAGTAGGGTCGTAGATCCAAGCCACAAGGGTCGTTGGATTTACACGTGGATACCTATATCGGGGTTTCGTGGGTGGAAGTCCCGTAAACATTGCAACGGGAATCGCAATATCCCAAACCGCGCAGTCCTGGAGGCTAAAAGGATTGTGTGGGGCCACAGAGGAGTCAGCGAAGCGGACAGGTGGCGCACTATTGACACGGAGTCTAACTCTATTGACCATTTCGGAGTTTCGAGGAGTGAAGTTCCAAATTCTTGGCATTAGGATTCGCGATATCGCGAAGTCCGAAATCCCGATGGAGTAAAGGGGCGTTGAAAGGTCAACCCTGTGAGCGTGTTGGAATCTCGTAACATTGGGTTTCGGGAATCGTGGGAGCAAGTTGTTGGACATTGCAAATGCCGAAATTGCGATAAGGAAAAGCCCGAAAGAGAAGAGGACGGGTCAGCGTTGACCGTTTTTCGGGTTTCGGAGATTTGAGAGACAAGTGCTTGACCTACGGGTTCACGAAAGTGCGAAATCCGATCTCCTAAGTGCAAAGACGGGATCCCGTAAGAATTTGTTGTGGGTGCAGATTTTCCGAAAGGAAAATAGAAGAGTCATTCTGAAGCTCTTCGGGCCAGTGTGAAGAGAAAGATCCTGTGGTGACATGGAACTTCCAACCGACGAGTTTTGGACTGGAGGGGCGCCATCACCACATAGATATACAATATTTTATCAATCACACAAAATACACAGGGACACTGATTTTCATGAGGAAACCCATAAGGGTGAAAACCTCTTTCTTAGGATGTCAATCAAACTCCAAATTTCATGTACATCACAGTCTTTGAGCTCCAACTCAAATATGAGGCTACAACCTCTGATAGAAAGTTATTACTTGCAGAGAGAACCAACTCTTAGAATTCTCTAGCACCAACTAGATGGAAGCACCAACTCCCAGGTTTCTCTAGCACCCACTAGATGGAAGCACCAACTCCCAGAATATCTTCTAGCACCAACTAGAATCTAGAGGACTGCAATCCTCCCTAGCACCACCCTACCACCCTGATTGAATCTTACAAAACTTTACTTACTTGCTCTGTATCTGGTATGGTATGTTACAGCTCCATTTCTCCTCTGCCTTCTTCAGCTTATATGCTTTGTTCCACTTATGCATCGTTCTACTTTTATGCTCTTCTATCCTTCCTTCTGCGGTCAACCCCATGCTACGGATATCCCCTTCCGGTTATGCACAACATCTCATCCTACCCACATGCATCACTCTGAAAAATCTCACTATCTTTTATGTTCTGTATGTCTTTCTCGCACCGAGTCCTCTACTTGATCATCATTCGAACTCTTCATCTTTTCTGGCAGTTATCTTGAATTTGTTCATCATCAATGGTCATTATCCAAAGATTCTTTGGCTTCTCTGGGAGTTGCAACTCTTCATATTCTATGTCAGTTGTAGCCAATCACTTTTGGATTCTTTGGCTTCTAATCATCTTCCTTCACGTGACCATCGGCGGTGACCATACACCTAAACAATAGGCAGTTCGTGACTCGCGACTTCGGGAATATTTGTATGAAACATCTCGATTCTCCCAACTCCTGATATCTAAAGTGGCGCTTAGCGACACTATCTCCTTCCTCTATTTTCTCTCTCCATGTGACCGCTAGCTATGACCTGGGGCCAAGCACTTCGAGACTTCACGTTTTGGGTATTTGGATGTGAGCCAACCCTGACTTTCCCGACTTCCAAACTCTCGAACTCCAAACTAATGCCTAGCGAGCACTAGCTTCGTTCTCGATATGACCTTGGTCGATGAACTCATGTGACCATGTGATTGTGGACACATCCAAAGGTGGTTTAAAACAAACTACTTTTCGCCCCACAATTTACCTCGAGCCTCCATGTGTCCTTTCTCCAAAATCGTGGTTTCAATTGCGGCCTGCCCTCAACTCATTAACGTTCATGCACCTTTAATCCCTACAGTGAAATGGGACCGTCAATCTCACGATCTTGATGGTGCTCCTGAATTGACGATTCAAAATTGTCCTTTCAAGTTCTGCGGATCAACGGTTGTGATTGATTTCGTGATCTGGGCTTCAAGAGTTTCAACTCTCAAACCCTACTTTCCTCCATACATCAATCTTCCGGAGTTGACAATCCACTGACATGTGTCCCTCTTGGATTAACGGTCAAGATCTCCTTCGGGTCTCCAGACTCTAGAGATTTCAAATCCCAAATTCTCGTTTCTTCCGACTGGATATATTCTGAAATGAAAGATCTGCTGACATCTATCCTCTTTAATCAAACGACTATCCTCCGCTTCAGGACTTCGCCCTTTGGCATTCTCAGATTTTAGTTTCTCCTCGCTCGGCTTCCCTTCGAGCGTTTCACCCGGAGGTTGTGATCTAGTGACACCTATCCTCTCATAGATCATTGGCTCCCAACTACTTCGGTTGTTTGGGCTTCGGCGATTTCAAACGTTTCTCCTTCTCATTTTCCCGAAGTATTTCCGCCCGAATGCATAATCTTCTGACACTTACCCCTCTTGGCGATCAACGGCCAGGGTCTTCTTCGGGTCTTCGATGTTCGGGACTTCGGGACTTTAGTCTAATCACTGGTGGTAATACTCCTGAAGTAAAACTCCCGCAATGACGTAACTTACTTACGTCACTTGATGATGTGGCATGACCTGAGTAGATGTCGTGTGTCACTCAGATTCGTGATTTGCACGTACCTGAAATGTCGATTCAACTTGGCACTTGTCATTATCTAATTGCGTCATGTGTCCTCGCTAACGTAGTCTTGCTCACGTGGATCTCCTCATGTGACACATGTTCTTCTCTTGGATATAACGGTTGTCCTAACTCCCGAAATGTATTTTAGATCAACGGTTGAGAGTGACTTCAGACCTTCGTCCTTCGGGACTTCGGGACTTTTCATTTCCTTTCCAACCATAAACTCCTGAAGTGATTCGCTCTGTAGTTGTAGATCGTGTGCCACCTGTCAGTCTTGATGATGGATGGTCCCTGCTTACTTCGAGAATTCGGGAATTTTACAAGTCCGCTCTCCTATTCTCATCCAAAGGCTTAACCTTTGTGCATTTATCTCTATATCCAACGGTTGTTGATCCTTGGCGCTCAGATCCAATGGATCACATCTCTACTCCTCTGCACTTCCTCTAGTCACTGGACGTCAATCTAATGGTCATCGCATTTTCTCCAGATCCGATGGTCCTTATTCATTTCAGATTTCGAGCTTCGAGTAATTCGACTTTCAATTTGCCAATTCTTCTGAAGTGAGATTCCCCGAACAGTAACCTCCTCGCAAATTTTGACCTGAAAAAAATGTTGTTCGTCGATCATGTTCTTAGATCGATGGCTCGATCTATCTACGGTGTTTCTCTTGTAGCTTATATTTTCCTTCCACTTAGAATGATCCAACGGTTTTCGGGTATTCAGGATTGGTGATCCAACGACCACTGTTGTTCTTCCTCCTGAGATTTCTCACCTTATGCTTCGCCTTTTGTTATTGCCATCAATGACAAGCACACTCTTCCTGTAAACATGCCAACAATCTCCCCCTTTGGCATTGATGGCAACCCTGATAGGCTGCATTATTGTGCTTAGACCTCCAACTATAGCATCCAGAAAACACCTTTTTCTCCCCCTTTGACATCAATGTCAAAGAAAACAGAGAGTGACTCTGTGCTTCCCCTAATCATATATACTAGGAGCACTATCCCCCTGATCAGATAGATTATTTAGCTTGATAACGGGGTCACGCCCAACTTCTGGCGTAGATACTCAAACTGAGCTTTTGCAAGCAGTTTAGTGAAGATATCAGCAATATGATCTTTGTATGGAATATAATGCAAAGAAACAACAGTGTTGGTCACATGTTCCCTCAAGAAGTGATACTTGATGGGTATATGCTTGGTCTTGGAGTGAAATATAGGATTCTTTGACACATTAATCGCACTAGTATTATCACAATGAATTGGGATTGGTGCAATATATTTTACCTCCAAGCCTGCAAGGGTCTGAATCATCCACAATACTTGGGTACAGCAAGTGGCAGCTGCAATGTATTCATCTTATATAGTTGATAAGGAAATGGAACCTTGGTTCTTGCTCAACCATGCTACAAGGGAATATCCTAAGAAGAATGCACCTCCACTCGTGCTTTTCCTTTCATCCACGTAGTTAGCCCAATCAGCATCTGAATAGACTGAAAGTTGAAAGTTATGATTCCTAGGATACCATAGGCCATAGTTCATTGTTCCTTTCAAGTATCTTAATAGTCTTTTGACAGCTAACAAATGACTCTGTTTAGGTGCAACTTGATACCTTCCTACCATTCCAACAACATGCATTATGTCTGGATGGGAGGCTGTGATGTACAATAGGCTGCCTATCATAGACCTATATGAACTCTTATCAACATTAGGTGAGTCATCATCCTTGGTTAACTTGCATCCAGTGACCATGCATGTGCTCATAGGTGTAGAATATTCCATTTGAAACCTTTTCAACATTTCTCTTAGATATTTCTCCTGAGAAAGAAATATTCCTTCAGACCTCTAAGTAATTTGCAAACCAAGAAAAAAGGACAGTTCCTCTATCATAGATATTTCAAATTTAGACTGCATGGAAGAAGCAAACCATTGTACCAATGAATCATTATTGCTTCCAAAGATGATGTCATCTACATAGACCAACACAATGAGAAAATCATTACCCTCTGTTTTGATATATAGATTGTTGTCAATTTTTCCTCTCTTGAACCCTTTGTCTTGAAGATACCTATCCAATCTGTAATACCAGGCATGAGGAGCTTGTTTCAACCCATATAAGGATTTCTCCAGCTTGCAGACAAGGCCAGGGTTATCTGACAGTTGGAAACCCTCTGGTTGTTCCATATAGACTTCTTCTTTTAGATATCCATTTAGAAATGTTGACTTGACATCCATTTGATAGACTTTAAATTGTTTATCACAAGCATAGGAAAGAAACATTCTAATAGCTTCTCATCTTTCTACGGGCGCAAATGTTTCATGAAAATCCAGTCCTTCTATTTGAGCATATCCTTTGCAGACCAATCTAGCCTTATTTCTTACAATATTTCCTTGCCCATTCTTCTTGTTTTTGTAGACCCATTTGGATCCTATCACATTTTTATTTGTTAGCCTAGGAACGAGTTCCCAAGTGTCATTCTTTTCAATCTGGTCCAGTTCCTCATTCATTGATTCTAACCAATTTATGTCTTTACTGGCTTCATTAAAGTTCTTAGGTTCCACCATGGATATGAAGGCTATATGTGATTGCTCGGTGTCTTTGATTATCCTTCTCCTGGTTTGTACACCTTTGTCTTTCTCACCAATTATCTGACTTTCAGGATGATTCTTTTGAGTAATTCTGGAGGAAGGATTTGATGTTGATTGTTGTCCTAGCTCTCCTTGTCTGGGTGTCTCTTCTCCACCTAATTCATCATCTTCTTGTGACTCTGAGATTTATTGTTCTTTATCTTCATTATTCTCATCATCTTTTTCATCTGGGTTAGTGCTTATTCTATGTTGATCTTTTACACGAGCTTCTTCATCAATTCGAACATCAATATAGTCTACTAATTTATGCATTCTTTTGTTAAATCATTTGTATCCTTAATTGTTCGTTGAATATCCTAAGAAGATACCTTCATCAACTCTACTATCAAATTTTCCCAGATGATCGTCATTATTATTGATGTAGCATTTACTTCCAAATACTTTGAAGTGCTTGATTGATGTAGGTCGACTAAACCACAACTCATATGGATTTTTATCACGATTTGGCCTTAGATGCGCTTTGTTTAGAATATGAAAGTCAGTGTGAACAACCTCCAACCAGAATTTTTGTGAAATGCCCCTTTCACTCATTGTAGCCCTTGCCATATGTTGAACTGATCTATTTTGGCATTTTACAACTCCATTTTGTTGAGGAGTACCTGGAATAGTATAGTCTCTTTTAATTCCATGTCTGTCACAGAATTCTTTGAAATCTCTTAACAAAAAATACCCTCCCTTGTCTAAGCGAATTTCCTTTAACTTCCTTCCTGTATGATTCTCAGCTAACACCTTAAACTTTTTGAACTTCTCAAATGCATCAGATTTTTCTCTCAGAAAGACAACCCACGTAAGTCTTGAGAAGTCATCAATGACTAGCATAAAGTAGCGTTCTCCTCCAGTTTCTTCCTTTCACGATGGTCCACACATATCCATATGAACAATTTGAAGTGGTTTCTCTGAAGATGTGAAACTCTTCGATTTGAATTGAGCACGAGTTAGCTTCCCCATTTGACACGATTCACATACAGAGTTATTGGGCTTAGATATTCTTGGAAGGTCTTTCATAGCACCTTCATTATTCAATTTGACAATATGATCAAAATTCAAGTGTCCAAGCCTTCTGTGCCATAACCAACTTTCATCAAATTTTCTTAAATGACATTTCTCTGTATCTTCCTTCAAAACATATACATTGTTTTTAGTTCTAACCCCTTTTGTAATCAGCTCTCATGTGTTTACTGTCTTTATTTTACAATTCTTGGCAGTGAAAGTGACTTCACATCCTCTGTCACATCTCTGACTGACACTAAGAAGATTATGCTTTAAACCATCAACAAATAATACATATTGAGCTTTGCTTCTTCCATTACTTAAGCTTATTAGTTCTTTACCTCTGATCTTTCCTGAAGCATCATTTCCAAAGGTCACACTCCCTGATTTATTTTCTTTGAGTAATAGGAACTTAATTTTGCCACATGTCATATGACTGGAGAATCCGTTGTCAATATACCAGGTGTATTTTTGTCTTTGAGCTGACAACACTAATCCACACTTGTTATCTTCATTCTTCTTCCAAACCTTGACGTTTTTAGCTCTATGATTTGAATCTGGCTTATAGTTTTTTAAGTGACAGTTTGCAGCTTTATGTCCATAATTATGGCAGATGTAACATTTTGGTTCATTGAATAAAGGATCATAACAATTGATATGTGTAATCTGTGTCCTTTTCCCAACCATCACATGATTTGCAGTCTGTGGTTGTTTGTTATTTGGTTGCCTCATTCTTTGTTGTGGAAAATATTTATTCCTTGGTTGTCTTGATTGCTCATGTCTAAATCTTAAAGAACAATTTACAACTTTGTGGCCAAAGTTAGAGTAGTAAAAACAATATCCATAGAAAAAATATTTGTACCTGGAAAATGGTTATCTTCTTTCAGCAGGTCGATTTCTTCCATGCTGATGATTTCCTTGAGTAGAGGGGGTATTATTTCTTTGTTCTACAGATTCAGTTCTGGTAGCTTTTCCTTCAATCCTCCTTGGGGGTTGATTCTCTTCCTTTGTTTCTACAGGTTTTTTGTTTTCAATGGTTGTAGATTTGACAAACTTGATGGATTCTTTGTTGCTTGGCTGACCACTACTTGATCCCTCTTCATAACCCAAACCAATTTTCAAATTTGAATTCCTTTGTTGATTTAGAATGGAGGCTAATCCTTCTGAGGCTTTAATACTTGTCAAATTCTGATGATATAAGGCCTGAAATTTCTCTAAATATTTTCTGACAGACACTACTTTAGGTTCCAATTTTTCACCTTTTGTTTCGGCCTCCTTCAATTGTTGTTTGAGTATGTCTTCAATATTCTTATCTTCTTCTAACTTAACCTTCAACAAAGCAATTTCTTTAGATGGTTCATTGCATGTTTTCTCATACCTGAGCAGTAACTGTTTTTGTTTTCTTTTCTTTTCTCTGAGTCTATCAATCTCTTCAATGGCACTGACAAGTTCTCCTTCAAGATCTACTACTGCTTCACAATCAGCGAACTCACGTCCTGTATCTTCAGTGTTTAGATATTCTAAAGTTATTAGCATGATATATTTATTTTATCTTCAATAGAAGAGTCACTGCTTTCATCATCTGAGGGATCATCATCATTGTTTACACAAAGGTTTTTCTTCTTAAAATTATTCTCTTTATAGACTTTCTTGTGTTTTTGCTTCGCTTCATCGTCATATGTCTAATCCTTTATTTTGTGAGGACACTTAGATTAAAAATGACCTATCTTACCACAGTTGAAACATTTGAAGGGTAGTTTACCTTTGTAATTGCCTGATCCTTTCTTCAGTCTTCTCACAAAATTTGCTTCAATCTCATCTATATCGGAGTCTATGTTTTTATCTACTTTAAAAGATGCCTCTCTTGTAGTGGATTTACCTTTGGTGATTCTCATTTCATAAGCAATTAGGGTTCCAATAAGTTGATCTAGTGTCAACATTTTGAGATCGGTTATTTCCTCTATAACAGATACCTTTGAGTTAAATCTATCAGCAAGAGATCTTAACATTTTCTGGACTAGAAAAGATTCATCTATCGTTTCACCTAGGCCTTACATAGTGTTGACAAGTTCTTCTATACGTAAGAAACAATTACTGATAGTTTCATCTTCATCCATCTTTAACTGCTCAAATTTCAGTCCGTGAGTCTGAAGTTTTGCGTCTTTCATCTTTTCATTACCTTCATAACTACTTATCAACTTGTTCCACATAACTTTTGTTGAATCACAGTGCATGAATTTGACAAACTCGTCTTCTGCAAGTCTACTAAGGATGGCATTCATTGCTTTTGCATTAAATATAAACTCCAGCTTATCATTCTTTGAAGCCAAGACTACAGACTTCACATATCCCGTTTCAACGACATCCCAAACATCAGCACCCAAAGACATTAAATGTGTTCTCATTCTTATTTTCCAGAAGGAAAAGTTTGTTCCATCAAACAAAGGGGGTCTATTAGTTGAACTTCCATCATGAGTAGTCTTGTTCGATCTTATGGATATACTTTTGATCAAAGGTATCGACTCTGATACCAATTGTTGGAAATATAACTGAGAGGGGGGGGTGAATCAGTTATGTATATAAGCTTGAAACTTTTATTGTTATTTTTTATTCTTTTTAGATTATTATTTAATGTGTTGTTGATAACTTAACATGCATAGATATACAATATTTGATCAATCACATAGAATACACAGGGACACTGATTTTCATGAGGAAACCCATAAGGGTGAAAACCTCTTCTTCTTAGGATGTCAATCAAGCTCCAACTTTCATGTACATCACATTCTTTGAGCTCCAACTCAAATATGAGGCTACAACCTCTTATAGCAAGCTATAAATTGCATAGAGCAACAACTCTCATAATTCTCTAGCACCAACTCCCAGGTTTCTCTAGCACCCACTAGATGGAAGCATCAACTCCCAGAATATCTTCTAGCACCAACTAGAATCTAGAGGATTGCAATCCTCCTTAGCACCACCCTACCACTTTCATTAAATCTTACAAAACTTTACTTACTTGCTCTGTCTCTGGTATGGTCTGTTGCAACTCCATTTATCCTCTGCCTTCTTTAGCTTCTATACTTTGTTCTGCTTCTACATCGTTATGATTCTATGCTCTGATCTCCTTCCTTCTACACTCAACCCCACACCACGACTCTCCCCTTCCAATTATGCACGACGTCTCATCCTACCCACATGCAAAACTCTGGAAAAACTCACTATCTTCTATGTTCTGCATGTCTTTCTCACGCTGAGTCCTCTGCCTGATCATCATTCGAACTCTTTGTCTTCTCTGGCAGTTATCCTGAATCTGTTCATCATCAGTGGTCGTTATCCAAAGATTATTTGGCTTCTCTGGCAGTCGCAACTCTTTGTCTTCTCTGTCAGTTACAACCAGTCACTTTTGTCTTCTTTGGCTTCTAAGCCCCTTCCTTCACGTGACCATCAGCGGTGACCATACGCCTAACCAACAGGTGCTTCATGACTTACAACTTCGAGAATCTTGGTATGAGACATATCGATTCTCCCAACTCCTAATATCCAAAGTGGAGCTTAGCGACGCTAGCTCCTTCCTCTATTTTCTCTCTCCATGTGACCGTTGGCTGTGACCTGGGGCCAAGCACTTCGAGACTTCGTGTTTCGGTTTTTGGATGTGAGCCAACCCTGACTTTCCCGACTTTCGAACTCCCGAAATTCGAACTAACCCCTAGCGAGCACTAGATTCATTCTCGATATGACCTTGGGCAATGAACTCATGTGACCACATGATTGCATATGCATCCAAGGGTGGTTTAAAACAAACTGTGTTTCGCCCCGTAATTTACCTCGACCCTCCATGTGTCCTTTCTCCAAAACCATGATTTTGATTGCGACCCACCCTCAACTCATTAATGTTCGCGCACCTTCAATCCTCGCAATGCGACGAGACCATCGATCTCACAATCTTGACGGTGCTCTTCAACTGACGACTCAGATCTGTCCTTTCAAGTTCTGCGGATCAACGACTGTGGTTGATTTTGTGATCCGGGCTTCGGGAGTTTCAACTCTCAAACCTCGCTTTCCTCTGTACGTCAATCTTTTGGAGTTGACAATCCACTGACACGTGTCTCAACTTATCGTTTCTTCTGACTGGATATCTTCCAAATGGAATATTTGTTGAAATTTGTCCTCTTTAATCCAACGACTATCCTTCGCTCCAGGAATTCGCCTTTCGGCATTCTCAAATTTCAGTTTCTCCTTGCTTGGCTTCCCTCCGAGCGTTTTACCTAGAGCTTGTGATCTAGTGACACATGTCCTCTTGTAGATCGACGAATCCCAGCTGCTTCAGTTGTTTGGGCTTTGGTGATATCAAACCTTTCTCCTTCACGTTTTCCCAGACTATTTCTGCCCGAATGCGTAATCTTCTGACACATACCCCTACTGGTGATCAACGGTTAGGGTCTTCTTTGGGTCTTCGGCATTCGGGACTTCAAGACTTTAGTCTAATCGCTGGTGATAAAACTCCCGAAGTAAAACTCCCGCAGTGATGTAACTTGCTTACATCACTTGATGACGTGGCATGACCTGAGTAGCTATCGCATGTCACTCAGATTCGTGATTTAAATGTACCTGAAATGTCGATTCAACTTGACACTTGTCATTATCTGATTGTGCCATGTGTCCTTGCTAACGTGGATCTCCTCATGTGACACATGTTCTTCTCCTAGATCTAACGATTGTCCTAACTCCCGAAATGTATCTTAGATCGACGGTTGAGAGCGACTTTGTACCTTCGTCCTTCGGGACTTTTCGTTTCCTTTCCAACCATAAACTCCTAAAGTGATTCACTCAAGAGTTTTTTATCGTGTGCCACTTGTCAATCTTGATGATGGACGGTCCTTGATTACTTCAGGATTTCAGGACTTTGAGAAGTCCGCTCTCGTACACTCATCCAAAGGATTAACCTTTGTGCATTTATCTCTGGATTCAACGATTATTTATCCTCGGCACTCAGATCCAACAGATCACATCTATACTTCTCCTTTGCGCTTCCTTTAGTCACTGGACGTTGATCTAATGATCATCGCATTTTCTTCAAATTCGATGGTCCTTATTCATTTCGGATTTTGGGCTTCAGGTAATTCAACTTTCAAGTTGTCAATTCTTTTGAAGTGAGATTCCCCGAACAATAACCTCCTCGCAACTTTTGACCTGAACAAAATGTTGTCCGTCGATCATGTTCTTAGATCGATGGATCGATCTATCTGTGGTGTTGCTCTTCTAGCTTATCATGTCCTTCCAATTAGAATGATCCAACAGTTATCGGGTATTCGGGATTGGTGATCCAACGACCACTATCTTTCTTCCTCCTGATCTTTCTCACCTTCTGCTCTGCCTTATGTTCTTTCCATCAATGGCAAGCACACTCTTCCTGTAAACATGCCAACACTTTGTATATGACCTTCTCATTCAATATGAAATATATACTCCTAATCATTTTACAATTTTCATAATCCCATAAGGGATAACCAAAATCATTAACATTGTATCCAATAAAGGTACACTTCTTGTATTTTGCCCCAAGTTTTGTTCTATTTTCTTTATCAATATGGACAAATTCTTCAGACACTAAAGTCTTCAAAAAATAATAGTTTACCTTTTTACCTATCCATGCCTCCTTTGGAATTCCACCATCCAAAGAGCTTGAAGGTCCTATGTTTATTAAGTAAACAACGGTATCTACATCATCTTCCCAGAACTGTAAGGGAAACCCAGCATGCAATCTCATACTTCATGCATGCTCCATGATTGTCATGTTCATCCTTCTGACACACCATATTCTTGTGGTGTTCTTGGAATTGTTTTCTCTCTGTGAATCCCATTATATGAACAGTAATCATCAAACTCCTTGTTGTAATATTCACCTTCATTTTTTTATCTGGGACACTTCAACCTTTTTCTTGTCTCATTCTCAAACAAAGCTTTCCATTTCTTAAAAGTATCAAAAACATCAGTTTTTTTTTTCGAATGAAATAAACCCAAGTTTTTCTAGTTGCATCATCAATAAAAGTAACATAATAATGAGAGCCACCAAGATATGATACCCAAGTTGGTCTCCATACATCTGTAAGCACAAGTTATAACCTCTCACTCTTCTTTTCTTTAACGACTCTGAGAAATCTAACTCTCTTTTGTTTTCCATAAAAATAATACTCACAAAACTTCAAATCAATTTGTTTAAGATCTGGCAACAAATTTATTTTGTGAAGTATTTGCATCCCCTTCTCACTCATATGTCCAAGCCTATGATGCCACAATGTTGTATCTACTCATGTAGAAGCTAAAGAGATAGAAGAGTCAGTATTACCAGTACATAAATACAATGTACCTACCTTCTCTCCTTTTTCTATCACTAGTGATCCTTTGGTGACCTTCCACACCTTATCTATAAATATAGATATACATCCTTCACTTGCCAACTTCCCTGTTGAAATTAGATTTTTCCTTAGATCTGGAACATGTCTTACCTCTTTCAACAACCATTGGTTTCCATGCTTTTACTTTATTTGTACCTTACCCATTCCAACAATTTTTCATGGTACATCATCACCCAAATGAACCTGTCCAAAATCACCTTGAAAATAATCTAGAAAATGTTTCCTATGGGGTGTGGCATGAAATGAATCCCCTAAATCTACTATCCAAGACTCATAAATATTATCTACGGAAAGAATCAAATCATCTTGTAACACATAACATGTTACATTTGCTTCCTAATTTTTCTCTTATTGTCCATCTCTTTTTTTCTTTGGAGCTCTACAGTATTTCTTCAGATGTCCTTTCTTCCCACAATTCCAACACTCTATCTTTCCCAGTCTGGATTTGGATCTTCCATTCCTATAATTCCCATGGTTCCCTAAGCCCTTTCCTCTATCCTTTTGTTTTCCCTTGTTCTCAACGGTCAATGCATTACCTGATGTCTCACATGTTCTTTTCTGTCGCATTTCCTCGCTAAGGATAACACCAACAACATCATCAAATTTTAGAGTGTTTGAACTAGAGACAAAGTTACTTATAACCATGACCAATCCATTCCAGCTTTCTGGCAATGAGCACAGGACTAGAAGAGCCCCGACCTCATCATCAAAGTCCACTTTTACAGAACTTAGCTGATTAGTAACTGTATTAAATTCATTTAAATGATCTACAATAGACCCGCCTTCTAACATCTTCATATTAAATAATCGCTTCATTAGAAATACCTTAGTGGACACCAAGGTTTTTTCATACAGTTCAGCCAATGTGTCCATCAGTTCCTTCGTTGTCTTTTATTTTGAAATATTGAAAGGCATCGACGTTGCCAGGATTAGTCGTATCATTCCTAGTGCCTTTCTGTCAAGAACTTCCCATTCTCTGTCTTTCATGGTCGTTGGATTCTTTGTTCTTCCGCCCAATGGTAGGAATAGATCCTTCTGATATAAATAATCTTCCATCTACATCTTCCATAAATAGTATTTTTTGTTGTTAAATTTCTCGACCCTAAACTTTCCATAGTCCGTCATTGCTCCCACTCGAATGAAGAACCCTCTTTTCCTATGAGTTACCTTTCACTCTGAGACCAATTGTTAGAAAAATAGGATCGCAGAGTAATAAAATAAAACAAATGCGAAAATAAAACACAGAAGATACACAATACAATAGAGACATAGATATATGTGGTTCACCCAGTGTGGGATACGTCCACCAGATAAATTGTCAGGTCCTTCCTTTATTATTATCCAACAAATGAAGGGATGCAACCTACAACACACCCATTGTAACTTCCTCTTCTCTCTCTTAGAGTCTCCTCTCTCATAATACAATATTCACACACATGCACAACTGTAATACAATTCCCTCATGAAACGAGGGTTTCCTTCTAGGGAAAAAAACCCTAACATAACTTCTATCATCAAAGTTGCAACCTTACAATGAACGATCTAGATTGACTACAAAATTACAATATTTTACAAGTCAATTTTTCCCAAAATTTATCTTCAGGGGCACTTCCCCCGAATCCCCCACCAAGGGGGGCTCCATTAATTTTCGACCCCCCCCCCCCCCTGTCATGAAATGGGATCTAAGCACGGCTGGAACAAACCTCTGAATCAGGAAGATAATCTAGATCCACAACCAACAGGGGGGAGTCTTCTTGATCACAGACGAAATATTATAGCTTATTATGCATGGGGACTAGGGATGGTCTCAAACAACATTGTTGAATCATATGCCTTATATGGAGTGTGTATAGCAAAAGAGTGCAACATCACCAAAATCGTGGTCTTTGGAGACTCCATGATGGTAGTCCGGACGACAAACAAGAGAAGCTAGTTCAGAAAAAAAAAATTAATGGCATAATTTCTTGCATTTTTTCCCTTGTCGAAAGCTTTGTTGAGTTCAAAAATTGTCATACTAAGAGAGAATTAAATCCCCTTGCTTATCATTGGGAAAATTTTGGCACCAGCTTGGAATGTGGTATTATAAATTTGATTGGATTAAGGGGGGATTTGCATTTACCAAAGTTGAGAGCCCCTCTTTATTTGTGAAAACAGGTGTTAATGGAGCATATCGTCGACTATCGAGCATATCTCTTCGCACACTTGAGGATTTATGTCATTTGTGTGGGCATTCATTTTGATATGAGTCTTCCTGGTCTTTTATGTGGTGTGATAGATTTGGTCATGGATCGTTCTTTGTTGGCGTTTTGGAGGGTTTCTACCCCTAGTTTGGTGCGAGCTTCCAAGTCTCAGTTTTAGTTCTTGGAGGGTGGATGTTCATGGGGGTCAGTTCTATCTTGGTCGCCAGATCTTAGGGTTTTGTTTTGGCCCACAAAGGAAGGTGTCCATTTGTTGTTGATTCAGTTTGTTGCTCTTAACACTTTTTTTCTTATTTACCAACCCTTGCTTGTAAGTTTTGTTAATGTTCATTTTCTCTTCCGAAAGGGTTTATTTTCATTATGTTGTGTTTGGAACCTTATGTGGTTATCTATGTAATTGGAATTGGTATCCCTGGGGGACATAGAATTTATGGCTTCTTGTTGCAGTGGATAGAGATGGACACTTCCTTGAATGATTTTAAGGAAATTATTTGGTGTCATGAGGATATTTGTCAAGCAAATTGTTTTGCATTGCAATAGATTTCATCCAAGTTTGGGGAATTTTGGCTTTCTATGGTCACCCCGACATGTCACATGAATGAATTGGAGTTGGAAATCCAACATTTAAAGACTCTTTCTTACCTATAGCATTCATCATTTGCAACAATCACCCGTGGCATAAATTCTCCTCAAGAAGGTGTAACAATCAACGGAAATGAAGAACAAGGTATTTCCCCTATGGATACTAAAGAAGGCCCTTTGCAACAGACCAGGGATTCAGAATTTCAAGATTCTACCTCTTCTTATTAGTAAATGTTTTTCAAAGTTTTGTGGTTTTTTGGACAGATTTATAAAGATATATTTAGCATAAATGATCAGGGAACCAATATAGAGAATCCTTTATCTCAATCTAAAACTTGAATTCATGTTTATCTCAAGAATCCTTTAAATTTAAAACTTGAATTCATGTTTATCTCAAGAATCCTTTAAATTTAATACAAGGTACTTAGGCATTCAATCTATCAAAATGACTAAACATTGCCTTATCATGTATGCACCAAGTTTCCCACTTTCAAATATTTACATATTAAAACTTGATTATGTTTATTTTGAGAATCCTTTAAATTTAGTACAAAGTAGAAGGAACTTAAAGATAGTTCAATATTAAAT
>ML832051.1:17943-45637 GCA_009831015.1 Picea engelmannii | reverse complement strand
ATAATACCTTAATTTTCTTTTTTCCTCTCACTCTTTATCACACCACATTTTTTCCTTAAATTTTGATTTGACATTTTTTTTAATAGTATCTTTATTCTGCAAAATGGTTTCTTCCATGATTCCCCAATAGTTTAGCCAAGACCGGGCGTCTTTATGCCATCCTCGCTTTAGTCGATGGTGGTTATGACTTGATTTAGAAGCAATTTTAGGTAGCCTCTTGTCTTCCATGTTGTTTAACTTGTTCTTATACATTAGGTATCTAGTCATAGCCATGCTCTCAATGGGGGAGAGGCTTGTTTCTACGAGGAGGATGGGATAGGGTGTATTTCCTTTAATTTTGAGATTATAGGTTATAAAATTATTTTGTATTTTCTCTATATTTCTCCAGGATTCACGAGAGATACTACAGCCCCAGACTTCACATCCATAAAGAATAATAGGTGTAGCAAGAGTCTCAAAGAGGAGTTTCTTCTTATCCCAACTCCAAAGATCAGCTAATTTACAATTGTTTTCAAGCCCATAATAATCTTTCCATCCCCCAATAATCCTTTTCTCAATGCTATAAATCCAATTGATCTTGTGGTGAATATCAATTCCAAGATATTTGTATGAAGTCACTTCCTCCAAGTTGTTGTTGTCATATACAAAGGTATCATAAGGGATCTTATTGGATTTAATAATCATGAGCTTAGTCTTATTATTATTAACAGTCATACCCATACTGGAGAAAAAATCCTTGAGGATTCTTAGTTAGTTTTCAAGATCATGGGGACTCGTTGCCATAAGAACGATATTATCGGCATAAAGAAGAAGATTGATGACTATACCAGTGAGAGTAGGACTGACACAACCTGCTTTTTCCAAGCATTCTTATATATATATATATATATAATTAAAAATTTCATTTTCAAATTATTCAATCATAATTTCTTAATAAATAATTTTTTTACTTTAAAATTATAAATCCAATAATATAAATTTAATCCATAAAATTATCATATTTTTTTTAAATATTAAATTATATCAACAATATAATTACACTATAAAATTGGTTTCGCACAAGCTCATAATTACAATAAATTTATTTCCCATACCACTAGTTTATACAGTATCAAATTTAATTAGTCGTTGCCTTATGACAACGAGGACTATTGTAAACGATTTTCTCCCTCATATTATTTCACAGGTAATGTACACTTAATGCACCTTTTAGTAACTATCCTAATTTTTCACTTGAATATTTAGCAAGTACTTTTTCTAGTCCAACAAGGTTTTCGTGTATGTTTTGTTGAACAATAAAATGAATGTTTTGTTGAACAATAAAATGATTTGAGGTCTTATGTGGCCTCATATTGAGGCAAGGGACGAGGTATGGGGTTTTAAACTTAGGAAACTATGGGTTTAAATTTCAAAAAATTACAAAACTACAGTGAAATGAACTAATGATATTGCTAGAGATAAGATTAGTTAGTTAACATTTTATGTTTTCATTTCATATCTTAATATTTCAGTTGAACCGTCCATTTCTATCCAACATTCTCATGCTCTGCGACATGCAAGCTCTCCCCATTTCACATGTCTTGGACATATCAAATTTCCCCTTTTTCTTTGGGCATGTCTAGGATTTCATCGTCTCACATCTTCAAAACACTATTATTTCTTTGGGCATTCTAACTGAACTCAACCACATGAAAACACTCGCTTGAACGAAAAATTATTTCCTCTTCATTCAGAAGATAGGAGATAAACACTTGCTTTAATGAAGATATATGAACATGGTTTCCCTCAAAAATGCGACCTTCCATATGGGTTGGCCTGACAGAGGACATTGCAAAGGTACTAACTGTATGCATTTCCTTTCTAAGGTTAGCACACATAAAACAATCTTTGTAGGGTTGATTAACAAAGATTGTTTTTTGTGTGCCAACCTTAGAAAGGAAATACATACAGTTAGTACCTAAACCTATATATCGAAAATCTCCTTTGTTCCTAAGCCTAGATTGAATATATAACCCCCTTTCAACAACCTAATCCTTTGCATCTGACCTTCATTTTTCTATGCCTTGTTCACTCTTGGTTATTTTTCTTTTCTTTGAATTGCTTTTATTTTTTTATGAGTAAGGAATGTTTAATGTGGTTACATAGGGTTTTATAGTCATAGTATGGATGCTTTGATTTCACTACCTAAGTTGCAGGTTGCCCTATATTTGTGAGATTAAATTTATCGTTGAAGAAAGTGGGTATCTTTTGTAGCACAAAAATAACATCATTGCTAAAAATGCACTGCAAAAATCCATATATTCCAACAACATTGTTCAAATGATCATTCAAGTACATTGATGATTTGACACATCTTCTTATCATTCTAAGTTTCAGATTGAGATTCTGTCTCATCAATGCCGGTGATTTAGTTCAACATGAAGAATACCCGATGATTTTCATCGGTACACCTGGGAAATCATCAAATGTTATGTTTCAGCTATTCATTCTCCATGATTTCATGAATTCAACACATTTTTAGTGTGTTTTTAAAAGTTGATCGTTATAATATTTTTTATTCAAGAAAAACCAGATTGTTTGCATGTTTATGGCCAAAACCATAATTTCTAGAAAATAAACCTTCGATTGGTACATGATCTAGGGTTTGTTATTGTAGAATGGCAGGTCAGAGAAGTGGTCACCTCGTTCACTTGGAACCAAAAGGGAACGATCTTTTGGAGTCTCTTCCATAATTTGGAGATAAATTCACTCAGGTAGGATGATATGGATTTTGTAGAGCGTTTCAGGGTCATCACACAGAAGTCACTATGTCATTTGCTAAGGGATTTGATGGATTCTAGACTAAGGTTGGGAACCTGACTATTCAGGTTTCAAAACATTCTATCTCAGATTTTCGTTTTCCATAATTTGGAGATAAATTCACTCAGGTAGGATGGTATGGATTTTGTAGAGCGTTTCAGGGTCATCACACGGAAGTCACTATGTCATTTGCTAAGGGATTTGATGGATTCTAGACTAAGGTTGGGAACCTAACTATTCAGGTTTCAAAACATTCTATCTCAGATTTTCGTTTTCCTATTGATGGAAAAAGGTGGTTCAAGAAGAAATACATTCCAGCAGACCTCTGCAATCAGTTTATCAATGAAGATAATCAAAATCCAGAATGGAGCAAGGGAATTCCAAGTAAGTGGGTGAAGGAAGAATGGAAAAATACGCTACCGGTGGTTCAAAAGTACATTACATGTTAAGTTAGGTTTTCTATTGTTTATTGTTATCATATGATGTTTCTCTTACATTTGAATAGGAATATAAAAATGAACCTACCTTTCTTTTTATTGAAAAGTTTAACCAAGAGGGAAAATAGGATTCAAATTCATCCAAGGAATGCTCATTACATCCTTTTTCATCAAGGACTTATCAAAGTGTTTGTTATTTAAGTGTTAAACAGAACCCAAACTCCATGCGACCAAGTTTTGGTCGCATCTAGTTTTGAAACATAGGGGATTCAAAAAATTGTTCCTGCTACAAGGTCTAAGGGTTCTATGAAAACAATAGCGTGAAAAGCATGGCTAAAACTTGGCAAGTGGATGCTTTACCTGTTGCAAGAGAAAACATATCAATTAAAAGGAATCTTTTTCTTAATGAAGCAGAGACATCAAGACAAGAGTTGGTGTGAGTTGTAGAAAAAAGAGAGTTTTCTTAAATATAAAAAATTATACATCAGGAAAAGAGCCAGGAAATATACAGAAGAACTAAAATTACCTCTTGAACAAAGGTAAATTGAACTTGTACAAGAATCCATGGTCACGGAAGTTGGGTTCCCTTCATATTTGAAAAAGAGTAAGGGATATAAAGGGAAACACTTAGAATATCTGCCATTCAAACCTAAAAATCAGGCTACAAACAAGTTACGGTTGAATTCAAAATCCATATTTGACCCTTCTTTGAAGAAAAGAGAACCAATTGTTGTTGATGATGATATTTCTGAGAGTACTCCAGGAGATATAGGTAAGGAAGAAAAAACCATAAAGACACTCAAAGATATTCCTATGAGGAAAAATACAAAAAGACAAAAGGTGACTTTTGTAGTAAAATTCCAAAGAAAAATGGTTATAGAGTAGGGACTGAACATAGTATCAGCCCTTTGATGCCTGAAATACTAGAAATGAGTCTTGAAAAGGCTAAATTTCCTCCACCTGTACTAATATATAACATCCCGCTCTTGAGAGAACATGTTATTGACTTATTCTTTGAGGACACTTACGTGCAAGTGATCCAGTTTTAGTATATGTTGTATGTTTCTCTTGTGGATTATTATGATGATGTTGATGGATTGTGAGTTTATGTTAATTAGATATCAATGTATTGACAAATGGTATTGATGAGTTTCCCATGAGTGTGCAAGACACTGAAATATTGAGGATGTCGATGACATCAATGGACCTCCTTGGACTCAGGATCGAGTCAGGTAGTGGATTGTATTTGTTTGAGTATTTTATTTATACATATGTGACATATGTTCGGGTCTATTATGATCTTGTTTATGGATCATTGGCGGTGTTTCATTGATGGATGCAGACTGACATTTGATTTCTAATCAGAATCACATTAGGAGTAAAGGGGCCATGAAAAACAACTAGATATTGAGGGAGAGGTGTGACAACAACCATGTCACAACCTACTCGCACTCTCTCCATGGCTCTAATTGTAGGTTAATGATTACCAAGTTCGAGAGATCCATGATGTCGGGAGGGCATACTGAGATAGTCACTAACGAATATTATAAGGGGTGCGCAATAAGGAAGGGTACTTATTCCTTAGAGGCCCTTAATCTCTCACAAGGTCTCCTGAATGGAGTATTGACTCCAAGGGTTGGACAACTACCAAAACTAGTCAAAGGTGAGTGTCACGCTTGGATCACGTAGTGCGTCCTAAAGGGCATGTCTTGTAATTAAAATTTGAATCAAAGGCGAGTGGCACCATTGAACCACGTAGTGCGTCTTGAAGGGCATGTCGTGGTATTTAAAAAAAAATGAGTCAATGAATCTAGGTAGCCTAGAAAACTTTGAGCGAATGTTAAACCCTATTAAATCTTCAGCACCTGCCGAATTAATTAATTAACTAAAGAATATATTTATTAAGCATAATCCCTAAAGGTCTAATATCGTGCAAATAAAAATGTAACTAAGCCTAAGTCTAACATTAGTGAGAAGACTAAAAGGTAATTTTATAAATTAAATAATGAGGGGTGAAGTAAATCAATTTAAGAAATCAATAAAAATAAAACAAATATAAAGAGTGATTTAATAGACGTTGTGCAAGTAAATACCAAATTAGAATTTAAAATAAGAAATGAATAAAGCATACAAGAATGTGTAAGCATATAAAGGTATATATAGTCTAGTGTAACTAGAGAACACTCCTATTTTAACTCAACTCCATTTTAGAAAGGATTTAGTCATAAATGGAAAATAAAGGGAATAAAGGGACAATTATGAGTGATTTTAGGAGCGTTTTTAGGATGGGCGAGGCAAATTGACTTTTAATTAAATTAAAATGTGGATTTACATGTGAAACTAAGGGAATGGGTGACAAGTGTATCGGGGGAATAATTCCTAATTAAATTAAAAAAAAATGAATTTAATGTGCAAATGGAAAGTTGTCACCAAGAAAATTCTATAAAACAAATGGCAAAGAGGAAGAATGGATCATCACTAGTTATGAGTAAGGTTATGTTGCATAAATTAGGACTAGTTTTACTTCTGAGAGTTGGGATATCCATCTCAAGAGAGAGAGTGGTGGCTCTACCTTACGAGGCGAGCTGGGAGCTAGACGATTCTGGTTGTGTGTGTGTGGCCCCCTTGCGGCTCGGGGGGCTTAGGGGGAAGAATATCACCCCTAACGTTGGTTGAGAGGTACTGGTGAGGTCTCACTGATTAGAAAGTAGGCGAAGGTGGATTGACGAAGTGCATGCTTGGAAAGGCAACACGTTGGTTGTCGGACAGACTCGGAAATCCATTACCACTATTTTCTGGTCATTGTACTGTATATTTAATTATTTATGTGTTGAAAAAATCAATGTACTCTTCTAGATTTTCAAATCATGAAGATCGGTAACACTTTTGGTTGTTTTATGAGAATTTTTATTTTATTTTAATAGGTTTTTCAACTTCTGGTAAACAAAAGTATTTTTTTTATTTACAATTTTACTTTACTGTAAAAACAAAACTTGTGAAGAATTTTGTTAGCTTTCTACTGACTATTTTTCAATTTTTTTTTATTGAGATTTGATATGTCAATTTGGAGATTGTTTGATAGTATGTTCCTTAAAAATAAAGTGAAAGATAATGAGTTGTTTTTTCCCCCAACAATGTATCCATTATTAAAATTTTGTTTTTGACAAATGAAATATACTGCAACAATCTACAAAGAATCTTTTTTTGTGATGACTATAATTTTGAATATAACGGATGAATATTATAATTTCTAGGTTTTTTGAAGTTGACGAATCTGAAAAGGTTACAGATTTTAAACACATGTTTTCCCCCACCATGTATCTATCTTAATTTTTACTGAAAAGTAAAATCTAAAAATACCCTTATGAACATAAATTTTCCATAATTTTCCACTGTGTATTTTTAAAGATATGAATTTTTCATTTGACTGAATCATAATCTCACCTAAAAATAATATGTAGTGATTTTTTTATAAAATTAAATAAAATTAGATAAAACAATGAAAATGAAAACGAAATATATCCAATGAAAGTAGATTCAATTTTTAAAATGTTGGTATCAATTCCAAAACTAAATTCTGAGTATTTGTAGAAGTCTGCTACCTCCAAAGATCAAGTAAGTTGGAAAGAATTCGCAGTTTCCTGCAAACAATCCGATTTTCAGGTTTCCGATCGAAATATTCTTTCAGTCAAAACCTAGTTTTTAATAAAATCTATTAAAAATAAACCTTTTGGCTGAAATATGCTCACTGCAGGAAAAAAGATCATCCGAAAAATATTGTACACAAATTTCGAGGGTGCCGTTAGGGTGTCGTTAAATTTGACGTGCAAATTTTTGGCCGAAAAATGTTTCGACCAAAAAAATTCCTAGCAACATTTTTTCTGCCAAAACATTGCTGCGAGGAATTTTGGAGACCTGATTCTCACAAAAGTGTTGCCCATCTTCATGATTTTACCCTTGAATATAGAGGTTAATGGAGTCTGGGTCTGAATGTTTATAAAATGCATGTGTTCTTGGTGATATAATGATTGTATATTGTAATCTTAATATCTGTAGTTTCTTAATGAAGTATAAATTGATGTATAGATCATAGGGAGTGATATCAGTGTTGTTTATGCCTATTATCTATTGAGGCTTACTTAGTATGAGACTCTTGTTATGCTTGCGATTTTGTTTTTACTATGAAACCTTCGTCCCTTTTTCTGAAAAACATAGCCATGCCCCTCGTGTTTCTGCCCTGCATTTCTCTTAGAAAAACCTTTGTGTTTGATGTTTACATTTCACACAACCTTATGAGCCCCCTGGAGTTCATTTACCTTCGATCTTCTCTGCATTTTTTTTAACATCTTCGAGACTTTCACCTCTACATTTTTGTCTTGAATGGTCAACCCAGTTATTGTCTCCTTGATCGACAAACTTATTTTCCCTTCTGCATTTCCTTTACATTTGCATCCTCAATGAATTTGGATGGGTTTTATGACCTCAATGTTTCCTTTACATACCTCTGTGTTCCCTTTACGTTTGCATCCTCAACGAATTTGGATGGGTTTAATAACCTCAACGTTTCCTTTACAGACTTTTGTGTTCCCTTTACATTTTCATCCTCAGTGAATTTGGATTGGTTTTCTAACCTCAATGTTTCCTTTATATACCTATGTGTTCCCTTTACATTTGCATCCTCAGCGAATTTGGATGGGTTTCATAACCTCAATGTTTCATTTATAGACCTATGTGTTCCCTTTACATGTTCATCCTCAACGAATTGGGATGGATTTTATAACCTCAATGCTTCCTTTACAGACCTCTGCATTTCCCTTACAAGTGAAACCTCTGCGAGTTTGATGGAGTTATAACTTCTATGAATTTCCTTTAAGGATCTCTACGTTAGGCTTGTATCTTCTACGAATTTTGATGGGTTTTAACCTTTGGGAGTTTCCTTCCTTTACCAAGCAAATTTTCCCCTTCTTCCGTCGGTGAAATTATGTTTTGCTTCTTTGCGATTTGGTATGGAAAAGAACTTTGTTTGTGTTGGGAAAAGTTCCCTCGTTCTTGGAAAACTCTACTTTTTTTTTCATGGATTAAAGAACCCTGTGTATGTTCGGGAAACAATCTTTAACCTCTGCAAATCGCCTTCATGTTGCTCAGTGAATTTATGCTTCATTTCTCAACAAATTTTATGCAGTTATCTCTGCGTTTTTTTTAAACACCATTTCGCCCAGAATTGTTTTTGAAGGAATGACATGGACAGAGTCTGCGGTCGTTTTTTTATAATGGTGTGTTATGGGCCTTGCCTCCAGTGAACTTAATATTTTTTGTGTTCTCTGCGTTTAACCAAAATACTGCATGCTTTGGTGTATTATCCAGATGAAATTCATCTCGATTTCTCTGGATTTTTTTTACCTAGAATACTGCCCGCATTTTCGGGTATTCTCCCGGTGTTCTTAACCTCATTTTTTCTCTGCGTCTTGTGTATGTTGTATTACCCATTTGCATGTGGAGGAATCCGATGCGAACTTCTACAATAAATTTATAATGTGATGGAACTACATCTTTTTGATTAGTGCTTTTAAATTTAAGATAAGTTTTTTATTAATCATATTTATCAACCTTATAAATAGCCTTTATTACTTTCTTTATATTATGTGTGTATTTATATATTGATATTTAATATATATAGTTTTTATTATTTATGTTATGTGTTGAAACATGAAAAATAGTTGCAGATTACCATGAAAGGTAATCATTCATCCATTGTGGCCTTTTACCTTATTTAAAGAAATAAAGACAATAGAGTCAACCTTTTAGATTTTTTTCACAATTCCAACTTGTCAATTAGATTAAAAATAATAACAAGGCTTATGAGTCACTTGGGTATCCAAACAAAAAAATTGGGTCTCTCTTCCACTTCTTGGGGTTTCTTGAAGTTTTAAAATGTTCCATGAGTGTTTCAACGACTTTGCTTTCTTGAAAATATTGATGTTGATTGATGGTGTATAATTATTGGTACCCCTTTATTGACATCCTCTAATGCAGTGGTTATTGTTTTAGTCTATGTTAAAATCCTTATTAATTTGGAGCTATGGATAATTATTGTCGAATAAGTTTCTATGATTATTATTATTAATATTATGAAGTGTCTAAATAACTATTAATTTAATTAATAGATTCCATTCACTTTAATTGTAAACCTTTGTTTAAACACTATAAAAGTCTATATATCCATTTATATAACAATCTCTTATTTATGATAATGATTAAATGGTTAGATTGAGTTGATCTATGGACTAATGAGGACGCATAAATGTTTACTCTTTGTGATTACTCGTGTGCATTGCAATAATCGTGATGCATGATTAGTTTAGTAATAAAATTTACTTGTGCGCCTTCATTTAATTTGACATGTGATTGCTTCGTAATTATTCTCTTACGCCCTAAAATTGTTGTAATTAGATTACTTTGTGCATGGAATAAATGGATGAGTAACTATATTCTGGCACGCTGAAATTATTAGATTAGATTTCTTTCGTTCCATGAATTAAATTGATAGTTACTCTTGCGCCATTGAATGATGTGATGTATGTTTTCATAGAATTGTTGCGCACATTGAAATAAAATAGTTGTTTTCTTCTGAGCCATAAAAATAAATTTTATTACACTTGCGCCTTCTTTTCTGTAGTCATATGATTGATTTAGTAATTAAATTTCCTTGCGCCATGGAATTTATGTGATTGTGATTGGTTATTAGAACACTATTGCATCATTGATTATCATTGATGTCGTTGATATAGCTCGTTGGTTTTTGGACTTGATTGTGTCAGTGGAATGTAGACATCTCCTTGTTACTCAGAACAATCGCCAGCCTTGAGACCTTAAATGGTAAAAATCAATCGGATGAATCTTGGGCTTGAGCGTTGCTTATATGTCTTTGAGGTCCTAACTTTGCAGAGTAGGTTGGGTGGGTAGTTTCTCTTTGTTATATTGTGAAGAGTTGATCTTGTGTCGCCATGTATGTTACTTATTGATTTGTGTTGTTATCTAATACAATGATGTGTTAGTTATGTGTCGTTACTAATTTTGATTGATGTGTTGGCCACGTCGTTATGGATTACGATGATGAGTCGCTTGTAATGATTTTATTTTGATGTCATTGATTAGGCGTTGTTGTGATTTATGTTTTGATGTTAATTTCCTAATTCTAAAAGAAAATTTAACCTTTTTTTCTTTTCTTTCCTAGTCATAACGGAGGGTCGTTACATATGGTATCAGAGCCAGGTTCAACCCCGTGACTTGGGATCATTACGCCTTCCACTGTATTAAACACTTGATTAATAATTTATCGCTAATGAAATTGAATTGTGTCCCTGCAGGTAATCATGGTTAGAGGACATCGTGGAGGCAGATGACGTGGTGTTAGGGGAGGAGGCGTGATGCCTTCAGTAGCATCCATGCCAGAGGGGTCTAACCCCCAAGGAGAAGAACCAGTCATTGGAGACAAGAATATTGTTGTAGGGGATGTGGTTGGGTTGATGAGGTCCTTTAAGAGGATTCCACATGCCTTGATTAACCGTCTAGATAGAGATGAGGACAGGGCTCCTGTACCTATTGAGGGTCCACAACGCACCCCATCCGGTAGTGGTATCATTCACAGAGAACTCAAGAAGGTCAATTTTCCCAAGTTCTTGGGTGCCATGGACAGTGCAACCACCAAGGCATGGTTGGCGAACATGGCGATGTGCTTCGTACTTCGCGACTACACCTCTAACATGAAAGTTCGTAGGAAGTGTTTCAGCTGAAGGGGAGTTCCCTTCTATGGTGGAAGAGACTCCTATCATACCTAAACATGGTCGTCGAAGACATGTCATGGGAACTATTCGAGGAGATGTTCTAGGAGAGGTATTTGTTAGAGGAGTTCATTGAGTGCCAACTCAATGAGTTCAATGCCTTGTGATAGGGTGGTCATACGATGCCCAAGGATGAGGCCCGATTCATGGAGTTTCTTAGGTATGATCCACATCTAAACGTTGAGAAGATCAAGGTCAATAAGATTTTGTTCGTCCTTAATGTCAAAATTCATGCAAAAGTGAGGATTGTAACGTTTCAAACATTGCAAAATGTAGTCCATAAGGCCCTCATATCTAAGGAAGAGTTCATCAATGGTGGTCTGAGCAGGACTCCTGCGAGACTGAAGGAACATGCGACATCTATGTTGATTTTTCAATAAGCTAGGTTAAGTATGAATTTCATTCCATTTTTAACATTTAACCATAACCATAAATGTTGCAGCAACCAATATCACAAGAACAAGGACCATGCACAAGAACACAAGAAGTGTCGTGGGAAACCCTTCTCAACAAGGGAAGAAAACCCAGCCAAATCCTTTGCTATATTCGTCAAGAGAAATACCTTCACCACCAAGATAAACCCTAGCATAGAAGAGGGTGCTCAAACCCTAGAAAACTAGCGCCCAAGAGAGGTGCACACTTTTCCCAAGAAGGTGTACATGCTAAAATTTCCAAACTCGCATGAAAGATATGTTTCCTCAATGGGGAATTTACCTTTACTTATACTAACCTGAACCTATTAAAAGAAGTGTCTATTGGCACAACATGGTCTACATCACTAGCTTATAATTTAATTAATATTAACGAGATTAACTATCTTTTACATTAATTATCAATTACATTAAGGTGGGGCTGACTTGTACCCTTTACATTACAATTAGGGTTATAGGCAAGTCTGACTCTTAATCAATATAGCAAATGATATGATACACCCACGAGTTCTTATCCACTAGGGGCACATCCATAGGGATGTCCATATATCTGGCTCACTACATTACACAAAAGAACGATATCTTCACACGTTCACCTATGCTCGTCTAGAGGCACGTCCGCTCAACATATATTTTTTCCCATTGCCTCACACAGGAGATTCATCTGGAGTTTCTTGTTAAATATGCTTCTAAAAGGAGGATAATACATCATATTCATTTCTGTTCTCATGACGATGCACCCAACACTTTGATATTTCACACGTTCACCTTGTGCTTAGCCACAGACACATCTAACTCAACAGATCACCTTTCCCACTGGATAATAATTTGGAGTTATTCTCAACTCTCTGAATGGAGGAAGTCATCTCTACGTTACATCTCTGTATCAGGTAGGAACCACATACCCTCTTCAGGGGATTTATCTCAGGTTTGTAAGCTAGAGAATATATTATCATGGTCACAATGATCCACATCTCACAGGTTTGTAAGCTGGATAATGTCTCACATCGCTGCAATCATCAACACTCCCTCTCAGCTAGGGAGGCAGTATTTATCATGCCAAGTCTCACACAGATGTACCTTGATTTTTTTCTTAGCTGGAGTAATCAATACTCCCTCTCAACTAGCTAGGCATTCTTCACCTAGTTGGTTTGGTGAAAATGTCTGCAATCTACTCAAGTGTAGGAAGGTAATGCATGTGTACGATTTTTCCTCTGCATCATATCTCTGATAAAATATTTCATCTCATCGTGTTTTGATCCATCAGGAAAAACTGGGTTTTCAAGGAGATTTATACATGTCTCTTGGTCATCATTATAGGATCCATCTCATGATCAAGTAAATTTTCCAAAAGCTTCTGAAGCCATACTGCTTTGCACACTCAATAGTACATAATCTACTTCTGTGGTTTTCAAGGCCACAAAGATTTTGTTTCCTGCTATATCAAGAAACCATGGCAAACTTCATGGTAGAACATCAACCAGATTTGATCTTTCAGTTTACTGTACTTTCTGCTCAATCTGAATAGGCAGATCCTGCAAACTCAACTTCACACTGAAGGCATGTCTTAGGCCATATCCAACCACGCCTCAAATATATCTTAATACATGTTTTTTTGTTGTCTAGTGAGTCTGTCCTTGTTGACTCATGAAATGACTAAGCACATTCATTACATGGCATGAATCAAGTTTGGTGTTAACCAGATACATTAGTGATCCAATCAGTTGTATATCAGTCTCATCTGAATCATCATCAATCTATCACGATGGATTTTTCATTCTATCATACTTGAAATTCTTTAATATTTTAACTGTATATTTTCCTTAACTCAGGAAAATATCACCGGTCCTCTTTCATACTTCTTGTCTCAAGAAGTAGTGCATTATTCTCATATTATTCATCTCTAATTTAGAAGTCAAGGATTACTTTTATCCAACAACAAGGCTTTCTGAATAAGTCATCAAAATCAAGCTCTCGTCATCAACACTATAATGATATAGGTTTGGATCAACAACACTCTTGTTGAAGTCCAAACTCATCAAGAATTTATCTATCTAATATAGTTTCCAACTCATGAATGGAAGTATGTCGGGTTTATTGAATCAAGTGTCTCATCATAGACAACTCCCTCTGTTTGTGAGAACCTTCTGGCTATAGATCTCATTTTGTAGTTTTGGACACTTCTATCAGCTGCATGTTTGGTTTTATATATTCACTTGCAAGTTACTAGAGACTTCCCTTATGCATCATTCTTTAAGATATATTGGTATTCTTCTTGTTATGGAATCTTTTCATACATGTTCTCCTATTTCCTCTCTAAGACAAGGAGGCTCATCATCAATGAGGTGGATCATGATTGAAGGATAGTATTTGAAGATCTCTTTTACTTTCTTGGGATGTTCTTTGAGAGGCTTGTATGTTTCTCTTCCTCTTGCAGAGTGAATCTAGGTAGGCATTTTATGCCCTACTGCAATATCTTTGAACATATCAACTGGAGTAACTAAATCAACTTGGATAATGTTTGTCTCCCTCTAAACTGCTGAAGGGGGAGAAGGTATTATCTTAATGTCAACCTCCATCTAAGATTGTTTAGGTTTGTTGGATGGGTATCTCTTCTTTTAAGTACAATGTTTCTTCTTTTTCTCGCATAATAATCAATTAAATATGGTTTGAACTCTCATACCATGGATAATGGTCCAAGTCTTTGAGGTCTCTCATACTAGGAATTTATTAAAAAATGCACTCAACTATAAAAATTGAAATCAATTGATTTACCTGGTTTGTAGTCATGATTTAGTTTTCGAGGAAGTACTTCTCCTCTCTCTTCTCTTCATTCTTTTTAGGTGGGTCTGGATCAATGTCAGTGGTGGAAGCATATTTTCTTCCCTTCTTCCTGGTTGGACAGTTTCTTCCATGGTGTCCATAATTGTCACATCTAAAGCACTGAATTTTTAGAACATCTCTTCCTTGATAGCCTGGGTTTGATGAAGACTTTTCACCTTTAAATGTTTTCCTGATTTTTTTTTTTATTTTACCTCCTTTCTTTGTGTGAACTGCAATATCGTGATTTTCTTCTTAGGAATCTTCCACTCCTCTATTTCTACATCTAAGTTATTGTTGAGTACAATCTATCCATAGACGATCAAAGGTTGGTAGAGATTCTCTTCCACTGATACTCTGAAGGAAAGGCTCCCACGATTTTGGAATATTCTGGAGAGTGGTTAAGACAAGTTATCTATCAGACATGATTCCCTCGATGGTCTCTAGTTGTTCTTTAATCTCTGGTAACTTCATGAAGAAGATGGAAACTGTGTCACCTTTCGTCATCTTGGTACTTTGAAGTTGGCTCTTTAAGGTAAGAGATTTGATGGTTTTTTCACTTTCAAACATTTCTTTCAAATATTCATACATCTCATAAGTTGTCTTTAGGTTGGAAATACGAGGTAAGAGGTGATGTCTTACTGAGTAGATGATTAATTTTCTTTCTTTGACATATTCTTCCTTTCTTATTTTTTTCTCTATACATGTAGTTGTGGCTGGTAGGGTTTTAGTTCCTGCATCCAATAGGTCATATTCTTCAAGGGTGACCTGAAGCCTTGATTTCCAGGGGATAAAGTTGCTTGCTCCATCAAGCCTATCTTCTACTAACGCTTTGTTCTTCATTTGATTGGTTTCTTCAAATTCTCGCCAGATGGATTTTGAAAACCTAATGATTAGGTTGAATTAGAAACCTTGGGCTATATTGGACTTATGACTACCAAAAATCAACTTGATAGTTTCATAGAGATGCTTGCTGATTTAGGAGAAAGTTTCTTCATAAATCTAGAATTAATATTCTGGAGGAAATTTCGGCACCCTAGAAACCCTAGGGCCAAAAATCATAATTTCTCATAATTTCACTTCGATAGCTTCTAGAAATGCGTTGGAAGGGACCATACTCTTCTATGGAAAAAATATCCCCAACATACAAGTATTAAGGGCTCAATCACCACTGAAAGGAGGGTCGTAAAGAATTTTCTGGAAACCCTAGAAGGGTTGTACGATTTTGCAAAAGGTGAGCTGAGAATTGGTGGATGCTTGTGCAATGGGTTCTTTCAAGACCTATTCTCTGATACCATGTTGATTTTTCAATATTATAGGTTAAGCATGAAGTTCATTCCATTTTTAGCATTTAACCATAACCATAAATGTTGTAGCAACCAAGATCACAAGAAGAAGCACCATGCACAAGAACACAAGAAGTATCCTGGGAAACCCTTCTCAATAAGGAAAGTAAACCCAACCAACTCCTTTGCTATATTCTTCAAGAAAAATACCTTCATCACCAATATAAACCCTATCACACAAGAGAGTGCTCCAGCCGTATAAAACTAGCACCCAAGAGAGTTGCGCACTTTTCCCAAGAAGGTGTACTTGCTGAAATTTCCAAACTCACATGAAAGATATGTTTCCTCAATGGGGAATTTACCTTTACTTATACTAACACAAACCTGTCAACAAAAGTGTATAGTGGAACAATAGGACCGATCTCACTAGATTATAATATAATTAATATTAACCATATTAATTATCTTTTACATTAAGGTGGGGCCAACATGTATCATTTACATTTCATTTAGGATTATAGGAAGGTCTGACTCTTAATCAATATAGAAAAGGATATGATACACCCACTAGTTCTCATCCACTAGGGGCACATCCATAGGGATGCCCATATCTCTGACTCACTGCATTACACAAAAGAACAAGATCTTCACACGTTCACCTATGCTCGTCCACAGGCACATCCAATCAATAGATCTTCTTTCCCATTGCCTCACACAGGAGAGTCATTTGGAGTTTCTCATCAACTCTAGTGCTCAGAGGAGGATAATACATCATATTCATTTATGTTCTGATGAAGATGCACCCAACACTTTGGTATTTCACACGTTCTCCTTGTGCTCATCCATAGGCACGTCTTACTCAAAAGATCACCTTTCCCACTGGATAATCATCTAGAGTTCTTCTCAACTCTCTGAATGGAGGAGTTCATCTTTACGTTCCATCTTTTCCTCAGGTAGGAACCACATACCCTCTTCAGGGGATTTCTCTCAGTTTTGTAACCTAGAGAATATCTTCTCATGGCTGCAATGATCCACATCTAACAGGTTTGTAAGCTGGAGAATGTATCACATAGCTGCAATCATCAATAATCTGGAGCGTAGAAGTATCATACACCAATTAGACATTCATAAAGGTTTCAAGGTACTCTTAGAGGATCCAAGTTCATGACACCACGAATATCGACTCCTTAGTAGTGGACTCCCTACAGAGGACCACAACACCAACAATAATGTCCTAAGAAACAACAGTTTAGGCTTGTTCAATAGAACAAAATAGGGTTTCGGGTTGGTGGGCCAACAACTTCTACTTCGGGGACAAAGAGTACTAGATCGAAGACTGGATGTTGGACATGTGCAGATCCACATTACTAGTGTGATTGTCTAGTTGAGAGGGCCATAGTAGTCATGTTAGCAAGACACACTATAATAGGATATTTGGGAAAAGCCCATTATATTCATGCAATGGGGAATAACCGTCAGGATGAGCACCAGTCTAGTGTGCTAGAGACGCCAGGTACCATCACTGACTAGACCTTTAGTATTTTGATATATCTCAGTGCTACAGAGAGATTTATTTCTGTTACAACGCTAAAAATAATTAAGTTAAATGAATTCGAATAAGACGAGTTTAGCTACGTGGAAATGGATTCGAGTGCCAAGCAGAAGGTTGGAGGAACAATTATCGACTGTAGCCTCAAACTGGGAGATTTTGTAAGTAATGACAACATGTACGTCATGATATTAGGATCTTATGAAGTTGTGATTGGTATGGTCTCATTGGAATTTCATTGCGATACTCAATTGTAAGATGAAACAGTTGAGTTTGACCGATGATGAGGGATATAGATGAGTGATTGTGGGATGAAACTAGGGAGTTTCCCTAAGGTTCATTTCTTCCCTACAACTATGAAAGAGCATGCACAAAGGATGCAATATATATGCAATATTATCACTGAAAAACAAGGTTTTGGCAAAAGGATTAGAAAACCTTCCGGTAGTACAAGAGTTTTTGGATGTGTTCCTAAAAGAGTTACCAGGTTTTCCGCCTAAAAGAGAATTGGAGTTTACAATCGACCTAAAACTTGGAACTAAACCGATAGCAAGAGCGCCTTATCGGATGTCAACACCTGAGTTGCAGGAGTTGAAAATGCAACTGAAGTAGTTGTTGGACTTGGTACTTATACATCCTAGCGTGTCACCTTGGGGTGCAGTTTTTATTTTCATATAAAAGAAGGATGGGTCATGGAGACTCTGTATTGACTACTGTCAATTGAACAAGGAAACAATCAAGAACCAATATCCATTTCCAAGAATAGACGATTTGTTTGACCAAATGAAGGGTGTGACTATGTTTTCAAATATCGACTTGACATCAGGATATCACCAGTTATGGATCAAATAGGAACACATTCCTAAGACTGCATTCAAGATGAAGTTCAGGCATTACTATTTTACCTTTTTACCGTTTGGACTGACAAATTCCCCAAGGGTAGTCATGAGATTGATGAATGGGGTGTTCCGCGAATACTTTGACAAGTTTGTTCAAGTTTTCATTGACGACATATTGATATATTCTTGGTATAAGGAAGAACATGAAAAACATTTGTGCTTAGTACTACAATGTTTACAAGAGAACAAATTATACGGGAAACTATCAAAATGCGTTTTGTATCAATCGAGGATTCATTATTTGGGGCATTTTATCTCTGACAAAGGAATCATTGTGGATACAAAGAAGGTTGAGGCTATTATGGAATGACTTGCGTCGATGAATGTACCAGAAGTACGTAGCTTCATGGTTTTAGCAGGATATTATTGACGGTTCGTCGAAGGTTTTTCAAAGATAGCAAATCTGATTACGAAATTGCAAAAGAAAAACAAGAAGTTTGTTTGGACTGATAAATGTGCGGAATCATTTTCAAGGATCATGGATTTGTTGACAAAAACGTCGATACTAAAATTCCCCAACATGGATGAGGACTTATTGGTATGGGTAGACACCTCCAAGGAAGGCTTAGGTAGAGTCTTGATGTAATACAGTCAAATGATTGCTTACATATCAAGGAAATTAAGAAAGCATGAGGACAAATACGCGATGCACGATTTGGAGTTATTGGCCATTGTGTATGCCATGAGAGTGTGGAGAAACTACCTAATTGGAAAAAAATTGAACTAAAAACAAACCACTAAGGTTTGCAACACATTTTTTCGCAAAGTGACTTGAATGAGAGACAAAGGCGTTGGTCAAAACTGCTTAGCGAGTATGATTTTGAGATTAACTACATAAAAGGAATGATGAACAAAGTGGAAGATGCATTGAGTTAGAGTCCACCCATATTTTCGATGATACCTCTTCAGACGAATCTTTGAGAAAGGATTCTAACTTTATATTGGGACGATGACTGATATATAGATGTTAAGGAAAATATCGGACAAGACACCATGTTTGTACCAAAGTTTGACGGATTTACATTGGACAACGACGGATTAATGAGGTATAATAACCAGATTTACGTACCTCCTAATGAAAAATTGATAAATTTGATCTTACACTAAGCTCATAGAGTAATGTACATGGCTCATACAAGAGTCACGAAGATGAGGGAATACCTTAATCCCTTATTCTTATGGAAATGAATGAAGGTCGACATAGTGAAGTATGTGGCGAGGTGTATGGAATGTCAACAAGTGAAGGTTGAATAGAGACATCTTGAAGGATTACTACAGCCACACATTATTCCGAAATCAAAATGGGAAGTCATTTTGATGGGCTTTATTGTTATATTTTCGCTAACGACAAGGAGGCATGACTCAATTTTCGTGGTAGTTGAAACTCTGGCGAAGAGTGCACACTTTATCCCTGTGCATACAACGTATTAAGTGCTATACATAGCTATATGTTTTATCAGCGATATTGTGAGATTGCATGGCGTTCCTGAAAGGATCATATTCGATTGAGGATCGATGTTTACATGACAATTTTGGACTAGTTTACAAGAGGCCTTGGGAACCCAACTTAACTTTAGTACAACTTATCACCCTCAGACAGACAATAACATAGAAATAAAGAATAAAATATTGGAAGATATGTTGTGTATGTATGTGATGAACCAACATAAGTATTGGGAAGAGTTCTTTTCACTGATAGATTTTGTGTACAACAATAACTATCAAAGCACCATTAAGATGGCACTATTTGAGTTTATTTACATGCAACTGTGTCAGAAGCCTTTGAGTTGGAATCCACTTGAGGATTGGGTCCTTGTAGGACTAGAAGCGCTCCAAGAAATGAAAGAACAAATGAAAATGATAAGACAAAGGATTAAAGAAGAGAAAGATTGACAAAAGAGTTATGCCAATGCGCATCACGTTCACCATAGTTATGAAGTTGGTGATTGATTCTTCTTGCAGGTGAAACCACACAAGTGTTTGATCAAGTTTGGAAAGGGCACTAAACTCTCTCCTAGGTTTGTGGGACCTTTCAAAGTTGTGGAAAATAAAGGGTCGATGGCCTATCGATTGGCCTTGCCTGATTTTTTGAGGCGTATGCACGATGTTTTTCATGTATCTGTTTTGAGACATTATGTTAGAGATCCTACACATGTGATTAACATGAGTTCCTTATAGGTGTTAGACAAGGGTGCACTCACGACAGAGCCAATTTGCATTCTAGACCATCGCATTCAACAACTGTGATGTTGAACATTCGATCAGGTCAAGGTCTACTGGGACAATTATAGTCCACACTCGACTACCTGGGAGGATGAATATGATATGCGCCAACAATTTCCATATTTATTTGATAGTTATACTTTGAGATATTTTCAGATCCTTTATTTACTTCATTTATATACTGTAATACTTTAGGACAAAGTTTAAAACAAGAGGTGTATGTAACATCCATCTCTTGCGAGAACATGTTATTAAATTATTCTTTGAGGACACTTGTGTGCAAGTGATCCATTTTTAGTATATGTTGTCTCTTTCTCTTGTGGATTCTTATGATGATGTTGATGGATTATGAGGTTATGTTAATTGTATATCTATGTATTGACATATGCTATTGATGAGTTCCCCCTAAGTGTGCAGGACACTGACAGATTGACAATGTCGATGGAATCAATGGACCTCCTTGGACTCTGGATCAACTTAGGGAGTGGATTGTATTCGTTTGAGTATTTTATTTATGTATATGTGACATATGATAGGGTATATTATAATGTTGTTTATGGATCATTGACAGTGTTTCGTTGATGGATGTAGGATGACGATTGTTGTCTAATCAAACTCACATAAGGAGTAAAGGGGACATGCACATCAACAAGATATTGAGCGAGAGGTGTGACAACAACCCTGTCACATCCTACTAGCACTCTCGTCGTGGCTCTAATTGTAGGTTAATGATTACCTAATTTGAGGGATCCATGATTTCGTGAGGGAAGAATGAGACAGTCACTCATGAATATTCTAAGGGGCATGCAATAAGGTAGGGTACTGATTCCTTAGAGGCCCTTAGTCTCTCACAAGGTCTCCTCAATGGAGTATTGACTCCAAGGGTTGGACAACTACCAAAACCATTCAAAGGTGAGTGGCACCCTTGGAGCACATAGTGCATCTTTAAGGGCATGTTGTGTAATTAAAAATTGAATCAAAGGCAAGTGACACCCTCGGAGCATGGAGTGTGTCCTAAAGGGAATGTCGTGACATTTTAAAAAAAATGAGTCAATGAATCTAGGTGGGATAGAAAAATTTGAGCGAATGTTAAACCCTGTAAAATCTTCAGCACCTGCCGAATTAATTAATTAATTGATTAATTAATTAACTAAATAATGAATTTATTAAGCATAATCCCTAAGGGTCTAAACTCGTGCAAATAAAAAATGTAACAAATTCTAATTCTAATAATAGTGAGAAGACTAAAAGCTAATTTTATAAATTAAATAACAAGGGGTGAAGTAAATCAAATTAAGAAATCAATAAAAATAAAACAAATTTAAAGAGTGATTTATTACACTTTGTGCAAGTAAATACCAAATTAGAAATTAAAATAAGAAAGGAATAAAGCATAGAAGAATGTGTAAGCATAGAAAGGTATCTAGAGTCTAGTCTAACTAGAGAACATTCCTATTTTAAATCAACTCTATTTTAGAGAGGCTTTAGTCATAAATGGGAAATAAAGAGAATAAAGGGACAACTAGGAGTGATTTTATAAGAAATTTTAGGATGGGTGAGGGAAATTGACTTTTAACTAAATTAAATTGTGGATTTACTTATGCAACTAAGGGAACGAGTTACAAGTGTATGGGGGGGATAATTCCTAATTAAATTAAAAAAAAAATGAAATTAATGTACAAATGGCAAGTTGTCATGAAGAAAATTCTGTAAAACAAATGGCTAAGAGGAGGAATGGATCATCATTAGTTATGAGTAAGGTTTTGCTCAATAAATTATGACTAGTTTTACTTGTGAGAGTTGGGATACCCAACTCAAGAGAGAGAGAGAGAGAGGTGGCTCTACCTTGTTAGGTGAGCTGGGAGCTAGAGGATTTTGGTTGTGTGTGCATGACCCTCTTTTGGATCAGGGGGCTCAGGGGGAATAAGAGAACCCCTAGCGTTGGTTGGGAGGTACAGGTGAAGTTTCACTAATTAGCAAGCAAGCAAAGGCAGATTGATGAGGTGCAAGCTTGGAAATGACACACACTGGTTGTCGGACATACGTGCAACTCCATTACCACTATTTCCTAATCACGATCATGTATATTTCATTATTTATGTGTCGAAAAAATCAATGTACTCTTCTATATTTGAATATTGACGTTAATGGACTCTGGGTGTAAATGTTTATAAAACACATGCATTCTTGGTGATATAATGATTGTATGTTGTAATATTAATATCTGCAGTTTCTTAATGAAGTATAAATCGATGTATAGATCACTGGGAGCAATCTTAGTGTTGCTTATTTCTATTATCTGATGAGACTTAGTTCGTATGAGACTCTTTTTATGCTTGCAAATATTTTTTACTATGAAACCTCTACCCCTTTTTTTGAAAAACATAGCCATGCCCCTGGTGTTTTTTCCCTATGTGTCTCTTAGAAAACCCTTGTGTGTTTGATGTTGAAATTCACCCAGCCTTACGAGCCCCCTAAAGTTCATTTACCTTCAATTTTATCTGCATTTTTTTTAACATCTCTGAGACTTTCACCTCTGTGTTTTCGTCTAGAATGGTCAACCCAACTATTGTCTCCTTTCTCGACGAACTTGTTTTCCCTTCTATGTTCCCTTTACATTTTCATCCTCAATGAATTTGGATGGGTTTTATAGCCTCATTGTTTCCTTTATAGGCCTCTGTGTTCCCTTTACATTTGCATCCTCAACGAATTTGGAGGGGTTTTATAACCTCAATGTTTCCTTTACAAACCTCTACATTCCCTTTACATTTGCATCCTCAACGAATTTGGATGGGTTTTATAACCTTAGTGTTTCCTTGATAGACCTATGCGTTCCCTTTACATTTACATCCTCGAAGAATTTGGATGGGTTTTATAACCTCATCGTTTCCTTTACATACATATGTGTTCCCTTTATATTTGCATCCCAATGTTTCCTTTACAGTCCTCTGTGTTTCCCTTACGAATGCAACCTTTGTGAGTTTGATGGAGTTATAACCTATGAGAATTGCTTTTAAGGATCTCTGCGTTAGGATTGTATCTTCTATGAAATTTGATGGGTTTTAACCTTTGCGATATTCCTTCCATTACCCCGCGAATTCGCCCCTTATTCCCTCGATGAAATTAGATTTTGCTTCTTTGTGATTTAGTATGGAAAAGCACTATATGTGTGTTGGGAAAGATTCCTTTGTTCTTGGAAAACTCTGCGTTTTGTTTTCATGCATTAAAGAATATTGTGTATGTTAGGGAAAACCTTATTTAACCTCTATGAATCACCTTCGTGTTGCTCAACGAATTTATGCTTCATTGCTCAACAAATTTTATGCAGTTATCTCTGCGGTTTTTTTAAAGACCATTTCTCCTAGAATTGTTTTTGAAGGTACGACATGGACAAAGTCTGAGGTCATTTTTTTTTATAATGGTGTGTTATGAGCCTTGCCTCCGATGAACTTAATCTCATTTGTTTTCTCTGCGTTTACCCATAATACTGCCTGCATTGGTGTATTCACGTGGTGAACTTCATCTCATTTTCTCTGCATTTTTTTGTACCTAAAATATTGTCTGTGTTTTGGTGTATTCATCCAATGTTCTTAACCTCATTTTTTCTATGTGTCTTGTGTATGTTCTATTACATATTTTCATGTGGAAGCATCCCATGCAAACTTCTACCATATCTTTATAATGCGATGGAAATAAATATTTTTTATTAGTTCTTTTAAATTTATGATATTTTTTTGATTAATCGTCTTTGTCATCCTTATAAATAGCCTTTATTACTTTATTTATATTACGTGTGTATTTATATATTGATATTTAATATGTATTGTTTTTATTATTTATGTTTTGTGTTGAAACATGAAAAATAGTGGAAGATTACCATGAAAGGTAATCATTCATCTGTTGTGGCCTTTCACCTTATTTAAAGCAATAAAGACAATAGAGTCAACCTTTTAGATATTTTTCACAATTCCAACTTGTCAATTAGATTGGAAATAATAACAAGGGTTCTTAGTCACTTGAGTATCCAAACAACAAAATTGGGTGTCTCTTCCACTTCTTGGGGTTGCTTAAAGTTTTAAAATGTTCGATGAGTGTTTCAATGACTTTTCTTTCTTAAAAATATTGATGTTGATTGATGGTGTATAATTTTTGGTACCCCTTTATTGACATCCTCTCGTGCGGTGGTTATTGTTTTAGTCTATGTTAAAATCCTTATTAATTTGGAGTTATGGATAATTATTGTCGAATAAATTTCTATGATTATTATTATTAATATTATGAAGTGTCTAAACAACTATTAATTTAATAAATAGTTTCCATTTGTTTTAATTGTAAAACTTAGTTTAAACACCATAAAAGTCTATATATCCATTCAGATAAAAATCTCTTATTTATGTAATGATTAAGTGGTTAGATTGCAATGCTCTATGGACTAATGATAATGCATAAATGTTTACGATTTTTCACTACTCACGCGCATTGCAATAATGGTGATGCATGATTAGTTTAGTAATACAATTTACTTGCAGGAATTAATTTAAGTTGACGTGTGATTTCTTCACAATTATTCTCTTAAATTAATGCCCTGAAATTGATGTAATTAGATTACTTTCTGCATGGAATAAATGGATGAGTAACTATAATCTTGCGTTCTCAAATTATTAGATTAGATTTATTTCACGCCATGAATTAAATTGATAATTACTCTTGTGCCATTGAATGATGTGATGTATGTTGTAATAGAATTGTTCTGTGCCTTGAAATAAAATAGATGTTTTCTTTTGAGCCATAAAAATAAAGTTGATTACACTTGTTCCTTCTCTTATGTCTTTGTATGATTGATTTAGTAAGTAAATTATATTGCACCATGGAATTTCTATGATTGTGATTGGTTATTAGAAAATTATTGTGTCATTAATTATCATTGATGTTGTTGATATAACTAGTTGGTTTTTGGACTTGATTGTGTTAGTGGGATGTAGACACCTCCTTGTTCCTCAGAAGATTTGCCATCCCCGAGACCTTAAATTGTCAAAATCAATCGGATGAATCATCGTCTTGAGCATTGCTTATGTGTCTTAGAGGTCCTAACCTTGCAGGGTAGGTTGGACAGGTAGTCTCTCTGTGTTATATTGTGAAGAGTTGATATTGCGTCACCATTTATGTTTCTTATTGATTTGTGTCGTTATCTAATATGATGATGTGTTAATTATGTGTCGTTACTGATTTTGATTGATGTGTTGGTTGCGTTGTTATCTAATATGATGATGTCTTAATTATGTGTCATTACTAATTTTGATTGATGAATAAGAACAAGAAATTTTATTGGACTAGCAGAGTGCTCAACACTAAGTGGCTTCAGGAGAAGTTCAAACATCGAAATATTGTCGAAGGATGAACAAAGTCTAGAAACTTTGTTAAAGTGTAGGTTTTATCAGTTTTGAGTCGCACCGCAAAGAATACGTTATTTTTGTAGCGCCTCTGTTTCGAAGACGGTTAACAAACTACAATAAATTTGAAGGCTCATTTTGTAAACAAGTTCGAAGACCATGAATATAGAACACCAAATCAAGGTGGAGATCGAAATATTACTTCTTCCACATATTTTTCTCCAAGATGGACATTTTTAATTACATTGTGTTAGTATCAAAGAATATATTTAGGAGTCAAATATGTGATCCTAAAATAGAGGATCTTCACCTAGGATATAAGGTTTTGTTATCTGCCCAAATTTGATGTAAGTAGAATATAATTTATATCTAGTAGTTGGGCATATAAATATACAATCATAATTAAACCTATGTTTTGGGATCTGAGATCTAAACTTGTATATATTCTCTATCTATAAAAAAAAATCAAAAGAGAGGGTAAAGGGTTTAGGATTTTGGGATTAAACAGAAGGGAAAGGTCTAAAAAATTGTAAAGACATTCAAGCTTGCAAGACTTTATACTCAAGGAATTAAACATCTTGATGGATAGCCTGTTTATCTATTTATTTCATCTTTGTCTGTCTTATTTGAATGCAATTGAAATCTATGCAAAGAATTTATTTTTCCTTGGTTCAACTATAATTCTAGTGAATTATTTACTGTTAAATTACCTGTTTTGAGAATTTTTATTCAAGTACTAGTTTCAAGTTTTAAAATATCATTTTGAACTTGAAAATGTTCTTAATATAAGTGAATAGATTGTTAACTTGTGCTCTATGTTTCCTCTATCTTTTTCGTATCCATTCAATTTTTTATTTATCTGACCTATTAGTGTGAATTCCCTTGACTAAGTGAAGTGTTTCTCACAAATTGATTGAAAGTGTGTGACCAGATCCATAACCTTCCAACCTATCCAAACCTACCCAAACCAATTGATTCATAATTAAAACCAAAAAAACTAATGCAATAACTGAGGTGCCCTAGCTTTTCCCTATCACGGTCTAGTGCAAACTTTAGGGATACCATCTATTGGTGATGTTTCTCGGGACAGAGGAACAAAGTATATTCCCTAGGTGTATGACATTGAACAGACCTAGCTCTTGATTGTGAAAAAGAGTTAGACATAGAACTTTGACTACATATGTTTCACCTGGAGACTCCATTATAGAAGTTATCACTCCTAAATGAGAAGTAAGAGGACCAAATTTCAAGCCTACCAAAGATCTAACATCATCTTCATCTTCAAGAAAAAGAAGAACCAGAATGAATCAAGATCCCAATCCAGTTCCAACACTATCAAATCCACTGATACTATTGAGGAAACCAAATATTACTCAGGGTAAGTCTTAATCATCTAAAGGAGGGCCTTCCTTTGAAGAAGCAAATCCCATTCTTGAAGAAAAACCCATTTTTGTTGCTTCAAAAGTTGTTGATGAAAAAATTTCATCAGAAATCATTCCACCATAAATAGTTGAAGAAAAATTTCTACCTGAGATTGTTCCTTTAGAAGAACATACAGGTATTCAATTGGGTGAAGAAATAGTGGGAGAATGGAACCCTTTTTCTTATCTTATTAAATATGAAGATGATCGGCACTCTCTATTTACATAAGACGCCCTCAAACAATTTCCTTAGTATACAAAAGAGGAAATAGAACAAATCCCAACCTCAATGACTCCTTAGTTGAGCATATTTGAAGAGGATAAGCCTTAAATACATATCTTTAATAATATTCTTGTCATATAAGGATTTATGAAATATGAATAAAATCATCCTGAACCATCTTCAACTTCTTCATTTCTCCCATCATTTCCTCCAAAATCTCAAGTTCCAATTGTCCCAACCATGGATGTAAATAGAATGGATTCTATCATTCTTTATAGATATGCACCCCTGGTTTTACCTCAAAACATGAATGCTTTTCCAATTGTACATTACATGAAATACTTTCCCTTATTCAATGGAGAGGGATATGTTACT
>ML832051.1:0-14377 GCA_009831015.1 Picea engelmannii | reverse complement strand
GTTGATGGCATCAATGGACCTCCTTGGACTCCAAATTGAGTAAGGGAGTGGATTGTATTGGTTTGAGTATTTCATTCATGAATATTTGAAATATGATCGATTATATTATGATTTTGTTTATGGATCATTGAAATTTTTTTCATTGATAGATGCAGGTTGACGATTTCTTACTAATATGACTCACATAAGGAGTAAAGGGACAATGCACATAGACCAGATATTGAGGGAGAGGTGTCGCAGCGTCCCCATCCCAACCTACTAGAACTCCCGCAGTAGCCCAAATTGTGGGTTAACGATTGCCTAGTTTGAGAGGTCCACGATGTCGTGAGGGAAGACTAGGACAATCACTCATGAATTCTTCTAAGGGGAACAAAATAAGGAAGATTCCTTATTCCTTAGAAGCCGTTAGCCTCTCACAAGGTTTCCTGAATGGAGTGTTGACTCCAGGGGTTGGACAACTGCCAAAACCAATCAAGGGCGAGTGGCACCCTTGGAGCATGGAGTGTGTCTTGAATGACACATCACGTAAATAAAATTTGAGTCAATGAATCTAGGTGGCCTAGAAAATCCTGAGTGAAAAATTAACCTTGTAAAATATTCAACACTACCAGATCAATTAATTAATTAATGATTGAAATTATTAATTACAAATCTCTATAAGAGTCTAAGCCTTTGCAAATAAAATTTAATTAAGCCTAAGTATAAGTTTTGTAAAGAGGATAAACTGAAATTAATAACTAAAGAAAAAGGTGGATGAGGTAAATAATTTCAAGAATTAAGAAAATTGAAATAATACTAATGATTTGATTTAAGTAACATGAGTGTAAGAAATTATTAAAAGGGAGTTTTTAAAATAAGAAAGAAACATAGAGGAGAGAATGTGTATGCATAGAAAGGAATCTAGAGTCTAGTTAACACTAGTCTAACTAAAGAAGAATCATATTTTAAATCAACTCCGTCATTAATTGGAAATAATGCGAATAAAGAGACAAATAGGAGTGATTTAAGGAGAACTTTTAGGAAGGGTGAGGGAAATTGAATTTATTAAAATAAAATGTGGATTTACTTGTGCAAATTGGGGGAAGGGTGACGAGTGTAAGGAGGAAATAATTCTAAATTATTTGAATGAAAAAAAAAATTAATTGTGAAAGCAGGGATGAGTTATGGGGAAATTATATAAAACAAATGGTTGAGATGAGAAATGGATCACACTGTTTATGGGTAAAGTTATGCTTCATAATTTTTGACTGGTTTTACTTATGAGAGTTGGGATACCTAGATTGAGAGAGAGTGGTGGCTCTACCTTGCAAGGCAAGCTAGGGGCTAGAGGATTTATGGTTGGTTGTGTGTGTGGCCCCTTTATGGCTCGAGGGGATAAAGAGGAATAAGAGTACACCTAGCATTGGTTGGGAGGTACCGGTGAATTCCTTGGATTAGCAAGATGAAGGAGGAAGACATTGTGAAAATTGTTCTCGATAAAATATCAATCTCAACATTCGTTGTTCTTCTAGTCACGATATTTGTTGAATAGCTCATTTAGTATTAGAATATTAATTGTGTAAATTATAGTTTTAGAGAATAACGTCTTGCTAGTATCATGAAATTTCTACCATGAATGTGTACCATATTTATCATTCAAAACATTATAGGAAATGATTTATTCCATTTTTATTTATTGAAGTTAATATAGATATTGTTAGAAGAATACAAATATTGCATAATACAACGACATTCTAAATGAACATACTTGTTCGTCTCATGAATTGGATCAGTATGTATGGTAATATATATTTTTGGATCTTACATTCATATTTTGATATGGTAATATATGTTTCTGGATATTACATTCATATTTTAATTTCCTTGTTGATATTTACTTCCTAAATAAAAATATTCTGAAGAGGAAATGAATGATGATTGGTGTGGGTTCCTTATATGTATTGGTAATGATCTAGATTAATAATTAATAACTGGTTCATTATCCAATCCTTAGTTTCCCTCCTCAACATCCCTTTCCATTGTGTTAACCCAGATGATATTTAACATCCCATTATCTTGCAGTTCAATCTAGATCTCGAGTTGGAAAAAAAAACTTTGAGGGGTATTCTCTATCCAGAACCTAGACCTGTGCACTAGTCTTCACCCCTTCCCTTAAATGCTTCTGAATGGATGGTTAGTTGAAGGGTTGTAACCGAGAATCGACCCAAACCAACTTCCTTGTTGGTGCAAATGATTTTAATCAAAGTATTCTTGAAGGACCCTCATGGCTTGCAATCTTGACATTAGGAGATGGTAGTTATGTTAATTGTTTTTTCCAGATGGATTCAGACTCAAATCCTGGGCACAAACTTTTAATTCTTGAGAGAGAGACTTTCCCCTTGCATAGATATCAACCCTAGACTGCTCCTAAATAGTAATTAGGACGTGTTGGATAGAAGCGATCTACCTGTATTGTTGCCTTATCCCTTCTGCCTGGTGAATCTCAGAGCCTTAGCACCTATGCCAAATGGAAGAACATGCACCGGTTGTAACCACTGCATGAGGAAAATTGATTGGAAAGAACTGGTTGCACCTGGATTGTCACCATACCGATTGAGGACGCCTCCTTTAACCAATTATTCATCGATGAGAAGGGTAACAAAAACTAGTGTTGGAGAATCGCATGTATCCATGCGTAGCAGAACATCGAGGCAAGAATGTTGGGATTCAAGTCGTCCTTGAAACATTCCCGACATAGAGAGCCTTCCACCCGTTAACTTCCTTAGCCAACACAGTCCGGCTGTCAATGATTAATAAGTATGGAATGATTGTAGTTTCTTACAATACTTTTTAATGGATGCATTAGTAGTTGCTTCCCTATTGTATTTTTATGGTTTTTCTTCCACTAAGTTCTTTTTAAGGTATGTTAAAGCAATCTTTTTATTGGGTTATTGACTTATGATTGGACTCCCTTTACTCACAATGGATACGTAGGTGAAACTTTAGTGAATCATATAGTAAATTTATCATATTCTTTTTAGAATTAGAAGATATAGATTACCCAGTTTTAGTGTCACAAATCATATTAACATTAAATTAGTGGCACAAATGACATTAACATTAAATGGAAGCATGAATGTACGAGACTACCACTACTTAATCTTGCAAAAATCTTCCTCAACTAGATACTCTTCCATTGATTTAATTACTATTAAAGAAATTTCCTCATTTCAATTTCCTTCCATCAAATTACTCCAAGTGCTCTTTTTTAAAAATTTATTATTTTTCACTTTTAGAAATTAAGTGGTAAAAATATATTTTTACTCCAGCCTTCTTACCTTGAAACCGGTGTCAATCAATGTTGTAGTGGATTAGTGATTTTATATCTTTAAATGTCCATTATTTTAGATACATGCATGAGATGACAATTCTAGTTATAAAAAGTACTTTTTGTCATTGATGGATGATGCATACATAATAGTTATGTGTAATAATTTCCCTTACCTATATAAGATACTATAACAAAGGGGTATTACATGTAGGTATTGAGGAGTTTATATAGAGAGATAATAATAAATGCTAAATGTATATAGTATTTACAAATTAATGGGGTAATTCCTTATGTAGGAATTTATTCTAATCATTAAATGTTTCAAAATTTCGGCACCTGTGATGTGATTGTTGTTATGATTGTGTGCATGTGCACAAACTTGTATAAGTTAGGAGAATTTCATGAAGTTATTTTAGATAGGTGTCAACCATCATGCATTCAAGGTGTAGTTTAGTTACCATATATATATATATATATATATATATATATATATAGAGAGAGAGAGAGAGAGAGAGAGAGAGAGAGAGAGAGAGAGAGAATTCCTCTACAACTGCTAGCGTTAGCAATTCTCGCAAGCGTTTACTTAATTTAGATAATGGTTGGCCTTGGTCGATGAATCTAGTCTTGAATTAACCTTGATTGATTATGTACTTAGATTGCTCATGCGCCTTGATATAATGTTAAAGTGTAATTAATCAACTAATTAGAATACTTGCGCACCTTAAATTAAAGTTGATGTACAACTATTTTTAGTAACTAGGATGCTCTTGCGTGATTAATTATGTGAATGTAGGATTGTTTTAAAAAATTGTTTACCTTGCGCCATGAAAATAAAAATTGTGATTACTCTTGCACCCTGAATTTAATATGATGTATGATTGGTTGTGATTATATTTCTTGCACCATGAAGATAGAATTGATGATTACTTTTGTGCCTTGAAAATAAAGTTGATGATTTCTCTTGCACCATTAGTTATGTGGATGTGTGATTGTCTTAGAAATTAGTTTACTCTTGCCCCACTACATAGATTAGATGTATTTTTTTTAGTAGTTAGATATCTCCGGTGTCATGTGATAATGTTAATGTATGATTAATAATCTAGACTAGAGTTATGAGTTGTGATTGATTAAGGAAGTTAGACATCTCCTTGATCCTCAGAACAGTCGCCATCCCTGAGACCTTAAAAGGTCAAAATCAATCGGATGAATCCTGGGATTGAGAATTTCTTATGTTTCCTAGAGGTGCTAACCATGAAGGATAGGTTGGGCGGGTAGTTATTTTTATATTCAGTGTCTAGTTGATCATTATTTATGTTTTTCTTCTGATGTTTGTGATGTGTTGAAATACGTTGCTATTTATTTTCATGCATTGAACATGTGTCGTTATTATGCTAATGTGTTGGCTTGTGTCGTTATTTATTGCGATGAAGTTTCTCTTGTAATTTTTTTAATTATGATGTCGTGTTGATTGTACGTTGCTTTGAACTTCGCGACTACACCTCCAACATGAAGGTCCGCATGGTGGTGTTTCAATTGAAGGGGAGAACTCTTCTATGGTGGAAGATGCTCCTACCGCAACTAAACAGGTGCAATAGGTGTAACGTCCTCCTCGCTACGACAACCATTCTAGTAACAGGTGCAAATTATGTTTTTGTGTTAAGGTGTGTGTGCGCGTGTAGAAGTAACAACACACTTGACTCTACGTCGCCACTCGATGACCAACAAGACGCAACCACGAAAAAAGTAAAACGGACCACCCGTCCGTCCTACCCTGCAAGGTTAGGACCTCCAAGACACATAATCAACGCTCAAGCCCAGGTTCCTGTCGATTTTAACCATTTAAGCTCTCAGGGCTGGCGACTGTTCTGAGGAACATGGAGGTGTCTACATCCCACCCGACACAAGAAGACCAAGCAATGAAAGACAACCAAGTACCATAATACGTAAATAAATCCATGACCCCTCCAGAAAGCGCAATCCAAAGGAACCTTGACAACAACCTACCAACAATGTTGAGGCATTATCCACGACTCAACCAACATTAATTTATGATCCATTACTACTTGTAAGTACCGCTAGCTAGAATTACATCTAATGCATAATCTCAATACACATCTAATAGCTAGAAAATTTAGAACCACAATTAATGCATAAACTACCCTTTAAAATTATTAAACTTAAAGTGCATGACTTCCATATAGAATCAATATACATCCATTACATCTAATTGCATCTACTTCCATAGCTAGTAAAAACCTCAATTAAACATTATCTGAATTAAAAGCTCGCTTAATATTGAATACTAACTACATAAGTAAAAGGTTGCTTCCATAAGGCTATCATGAAGTGATCTCTCAATCTGCCCCCTACTTCTAAGTTCAATCAACTAGCCACTAATTGCTGCAATGGTAAAATCTTATGGTGAAGGTAAGGGTTCAATGCATAGGTAATATGCTAATCTAATTAAAATGTTATTGATCATAATATTATTAAGAAACACATCCATAATAACCATGCCATCATAATTCAGATCAACCTTGCAATTTAATTGAACCCTAACATTACTATCATGTCACTAACACTATCATCATATTCTTATTCCCCTTTTTATCAATAAAATAAAGTTTCCTAACTTACCATAAATATTCCAATGCTCATTTATTACCGTGACCTGGCCAGATCATTACCTTTACATCCACACATTTAATTAGAAGCAAGAGGTCGCCTTTTTCTTGCTGATATAAAGGACTCTAGGGTATCAATCCTTATCCTAAAAGAAGCTTTTCCTTTACGTTTCAGTACTCGAAATAAGGAGTTGTTGTTTACAATGCTAAAATAAATATGACAGTAAGGTAAGAATTCCTTGCCCTATCGTATCATTACCCTTACGTTTCAATGTTTGCTTAAAGTAGGGAGTTTATATTGCAGAGTTAAATCGCTAATAGCTGGAACTACCATGATCAAGCCCCATAAATAGCCATATCATTTGCCTATTAAATGGTAACGCCATTAAGAGAATAAATAAATCACTCAGCAAAAACGCATGACCGTTCTGGATGACCCCAGGATCAACGCAGACCAAGAATAAAGGGAAAAACGCAGCTTTTAAAGTCATGATTAAAACGCAGATTAAAACATGATTAAAATGCAGATTAAAACATGATTAAGACGCAGATCAAAACATGTTTAAAACGAAGATGAAAACCTGATTAAAATGCAGATTAAAACATGATTAAAACGCAGATCAAACATGATTAAAATGCATATCAAAACATGATTAAATGCAGATTAAAACATGATTAAAACAAAGATCAAAACACGATTAAAACACCGATTAAAACATGATTAAAACGCAGATCAAAACATGATTAAAACGCAGATTAAAACATGATTAAAACGCAGATTAAAACATGATTAAAACGCAGATTCTTCTACGCCAGCACAATGCAATGAATGCCAGAAATTACGCCCAAGATGGCAGCGACCCAACACGCCCCATGACAGTGGCAAACGCCCAATATACCCGTTTACAACTACGCCCCATACCAGAGTGCAAAACGCCCATTAAAACAGTATACACATACACCCCAAAGCAGTGGCAGAAACACCAATATACAGAAGCCAAAAATGCCCAGTAACGGTGCAAAAATGCCCAAAATTCATGATCAAACGATCCAATTAAATTCGTCAATGATGGAAGGCTCACTGTACAATATAAAATCGACCATTGATGGAAGGCTCATGTATAATATAAAATCGACCATTATCCCAACAAAAACGCCACTGTATCAAGTTGCAGTCTGTGGAGATAGCGTTATCCAAACAATAGCAAAAGGCCCATAAACAATACGAATGCCCATGGAGGAATCACTCAACGTCTAAAACCAAAACACCCAACAAGAATGGCTCACTGTGCATAGTCAAATACCAAATAAGGATGCTCGCTGGGTTAGGAAGGACGCCCCAAATAACAGTGGCTAAAAACGCCCAATACACAGTGGAAAAACGCCCAGAAACAAAAGGAAAAGCGCAGCTCATTAACCTTTTAAAACGCAGACCCAACCCCCAAACGCATTGCCAGAGGATGACGAATTGATAGAAGATAAATTGAATGCCAGGTTACATTGATTGCCAGAAGATAAACAATTTGCCAGAGGTAAAAATGAATTGATGGAGGTGTTCCAGAGATAACAAAATTTTCTTCTTTCTTTTCGTTCAGTGACCATTAAATAAGACGAATCGCCAGAAACAAATTAACACTAACCATTTATAAAACGAATTTGCCGAGAACAAGTTTTTCAGCAAGACATCAGAAACATTTTAACACTAACCATCTATAACAATTTTTCCATAATTAAAATCATACCGTTGCCACTCGCCCGCTTCGGAAGACGTCTCGCGCTCCGTGCCGCTTCCGCTCTCCTTGCCGCTCCCGCTCGCCGACGACAGAAGGCTCACCGGTACCTCCCAGCGAAACGTTAGGGGTACTCTGCTTCCCCCTTAGCCCCCCGAGCCGCAAAGGGGCCACACAAGAACCAGAGATAAGACTAGCATCTCAGCTCGCCTCCACGACTGAGCTACCACTCCAACACAGCTGAGATAAACCCAACTCCTCACAAGCAATCCGTCAAGCCACAATTCGGCAGCGTAATGTTACAGTAACCGTTCATCCCTCTTCCTTCTTTTCCCCTTCTTTTATAGAAATTTGAGACCCACCTACTTTCCTAAATCATTAATTAATTAATTTTTAATGACAAACCTCAGAACATTCTCTGTCGTCCAAGTGTCGCTCATCCCTACGGTTCTCCAAAATTAATTTCTTCTTAATAATTAAAAGACTCAATTCCCTCACTCCCCCAAAAATCGCTCCTTAAATTACTCCTAGGGTTCCTAGATCCCCTCTCATGCCTTTAATAACTTCCCTAAAACGAAGTTGTTGATTTTTAGTAACTCCTAAATATTGATTCCTTTTGGCTTTTTACCCTATGTCCCATACTTTATAATATTAAGTTTCCTTTATTTCTAGTTTCTTTAATTCTATTATTTAATTCTCTCTTGTTATTTTGATTTTTTAAACCCAAAAGATAAATGCGGTTTTTAATCTTTTCAATATATATATTTTTTAAATTCCTAGCTTTTATACTCTCACTTTAATAAATTTTATTTCTTCTTTATCATTTAAAAGCCATGGGTTTCACTTAATTTAATTCCCTCATTACTTTACCCCCTTTACTTTTAAGAAGACTTTAATTAACACCTAGGAGGGTTTTAGTTTACGCCCTAGGTTTATTTTGTAGGATATTTTCTTAGGGCTTGTCAAAATTTTATCTTAGAGGTGTTTTAATTTAGGTTTAGATTTGAACAAAGTGACAATTTAATTAGGGGAGTCGTTTTTAAGAATTTTATCAGGCGTTAAGGTCTTAGGGTCATGTAGGTTGTCTCATCATCATCATCAATGCGACGTGCCCTTCAGGACGCACTACGTGCTCCAAGGGTGCCACTCGCCTCGTTTGCTTCTTCTTCGAAACGTGCCCTTCAGGATTCACCATGTGCTCCAAGGATGCCACTCGCTGACTTGCATTTATTTGCACGATGTGCCCTTCAGGATGCACCACTTGCTCCAAGGGTGCCACTCGCTGACTTGACGGATTGGTAGACTCTATAACCCCTGGATTCAACACTCCGCCAGGTGAACTTGTGGGATACTAAGGGCTCTAAGGAATAAGGCCCCCGCCTTATTGCGCGCCCCTTAGAATCATCGTGAGCGACTGTCGCAGTCTTCCCTCACGACATCGTGGATCCTCTCAAACTAGGTAATCGTTAACCTACAGTTCGAACCACGACAGGAGTGATAGTAGGCTGTGGCAGGGCTTCTGTCCACACCTCTCCCTCAACCTCTCTGGAAATCATGTGTGGCCCCTTTACTCCATATGTGAGTCTTGGTCGGCAAGCTATCGTCAACCTGCATCATCAACCATCATTTCATATCATGTCAACAACATATCATAAAATCAATAGCATATCATCAAAACAAAACAATATCACCGTAAATGAAACAACCCAAATAGCCCACTCCCTGACTCAATCCGGATTCCAAGGGAGTTCCACCGATGCCTCTGTATCCTCAAGGTCCGAAAACCCTACACACTCAAATAAACTGAGTCAATAGCACCTGTATAAAGAAATAGTAAAACATCCTGTCATCAATCATGACACATCATCATCAAGGTTAAGTGGTTCATCATTATAAAAATCCAGATCACTTGCGAGCAAGTGTCCTCAAAGAATAAGTTTTGTCAGTGCGCCAGAGCGGGATGTTACATGATTGTACGTTGCTTTCAACTTCGCGACTACACCTCCAACATGAAGGTCCGCATGGTGGTCTTTCAGTTGAAGGGGAGAACTCTTCTATGGTGGAAGATGCTCCTACCGCAACTAAACATGGTCATTGAATATGTGTCATGGGAACTGTTTGAGGAATGGTTCCAGGAGAGGTATTTGTAAGAGAAATTAATTGAGCACCATATCAATGAGTTCAAAACCTTACGACAAGGTGGTCATACGGTGCCTGAGTATGAGGCATGATTCATGGAGTTTCTTAGGTATGCTCCACATATGAACACCAATAAGCTAAAGGTAAACAAGTTTGTGTTCATCCTTAACGTCAACATTCATGTGAAAGTGAGGATCCTAATGCCTTAGATGTTGCACAATGCATTCCATAAGGCCCTCATAGTAGAGGAAGAGATAACCAGATGGGGTTTAGGGAAGAACTCCTGCAAGATCGACTAGACAACCAACGACAGGTGCGCAACAACATCAGACACCAACCTAACATTCATCAGGGTATCGAGATACACCAAGAGGATCCACGTTCACGACACCATGACAATCGGCACCTGAGAAAATGAATCCCTATAGAGGACCACAACATCAACAACAATGTCGCACGTAGTAGTATCAGTTTAGGTCTATTCAGCATAAGAGACCAGGATTTCAAGCTGGTAGGAAAGAAACTTCTACTTCGAGGACCAGGAGTATTGGATCGAAGACTCGATGTTGGACATGTGGAGAGCCACATTACCAAAGAGACTATCCGATTGAGAGGGTTAGGGAAACCAGGTCAGTCAGACACACTATAGTTGGAGATTTTGGGAAGTCCCACAAGATTCATGCAGAGGTGAATAACCGTCAAGATGAGCAATAGTCCATTGTGATTGAGATGTCAAGTACAATCGCCAACCAAAATTTTAGTATTTTTATTGATACCAATGCTAAAGAGAGATTTATTTCTAGTGCAACACTGAAAATAATTAAGGTAAAGGCAATGGAGCAGGACAATTTTTGGTACATAGAAATGGCTGTGGGTGCCAAACAAAATTTTGGAGGAAAGGTTACAGACTTGCGCATTAACTTGGGATATTTTGTAAAAAGTACGACCTATACATCATGATCTTAGGATCTTATGGCATCGTTATCATTATGGACTGGTTGGAATCACATGATGTGATACTCAACTATAAGACAAAATAGTTGAGTTTCACCGATGACAAGGGACAAAGAAGAATGATTGTAGGAAGAAACCAGGGAGTGTCCTTGAGGTTCATTTCTTCCCTACAAATACAATAGATCTTGCGCAAATGATACAAGCTATATGCAATCTTAGCGCTAAACGAAAAAGGAGAGGCAAAAGGATTAAAAAACCTTCCAGTAGTATGAGAGTTTGTTGATTTGTTCCTGGAAGAGTTACCAGGCTTGTCGCCTGAAAGAGAATTGGAATTTACCATTGAATTAAAACTTGAAACTGAACCAATAGTGAGAATTCCCTATAAGATGTCAACGTTTGAGTTATAGGAGTTGAAATGAAACTAAGAGTTGTTGGACCTAAGACTTATATGCCCAAGTGTGTCACCTTGGGGTGCCCCTGTTATTTTCATAAGAAAGAAGGATGGGTCGTGGAGACTATGTATTGACTATCGTCAATTGAACAAGTAAAAGATCAAGAACTAGTATTTGTTTCCAATAATAGATGATTTGTTTGACCAAATGGAAGGCATGACTATGTTTTCAAAGATTGACTTGAGATCAGGAAATCACCAGTTACAGATCATTTTACCAATCAAGGATTCATTACTTAGGGCATGTTATATCTGGTGAAGGCATCGTTATGGATCCAACGAAGGTAGAGGCTATTATGGAATGTCCTGCACTGACAAATGTACCAGAAGTACGCAACTTTATGGATCTAGAAGGATATTATCAACGGTTCGTCGAAGTTTTTTGAGGATAGAAAATCCAATCACTGAATTGTAGAAGAAAAATAGGAAGTATGTGTGGAGTGAGAAATGTGCAGGAGAACTTCAAAAGATCAAGGAGTTGTTGATGACAACGTCGATACTAAAATTCCCCGACATGGACAAGGAATTCTTGGTATGCACATACACATCAAAGGATGGCTTAGGCAAAGTCTTGATGCAAGATGGTCGAGTGATTGCTTACATCTCCAGTAAATTACGAAAGCATGAGGAGAACTATTCAACGCATGATTTGGAGTTATTGGTCATTGTGTATTCCTTAAGAGTGTGGAGACACTATTTGATTGGATGAAAATGCGAACTAAAAACATATCAGTGTGAATTTTAGCACATATTTATGAAGAGTGACTTGAACATGTGACAAAGGCGTTGATCAAAATTGCTTTGCGAATACGATTTTGAGATTAATTACATTAAATGAACAGTGAACTAAGTGGAAGATGCATCGAGTTGGAGACCACACATATTTTCGGTGATACCTCTTCATACGAATCTTCGAGAAAATATTCTAACTATACAGTCCGATGATGACTTGTATAGAGAGGTTAAGGAAAATATCAGGCAAGACACCATGAGCATACCAAAGTTTGAAGGTTATACATTAGACAACTACGAGTTGATGAGTTATAATAACTGGATTTATGTACCACCTAACGACGAATTGAGAAGCTTGATCTTAAGAGAAGCTCATATATTTTTGTACATGTCTCATCCAAGAGTCACAAAGATGAGGGAATACCTAAAGCCTTTATTATTCTGGAAAGGAATGAAGGAAGATTTAGTTAACTACGTGGCGATGTGTCTAGAATGTCAACAAGTGAAGGTTTAACATAGACATCTAGTCAGATTGCTACAGCCACACGCTATTCCAGAATCGAAATGGGAGGTCATTTCAATGGAATGTATTGTTGGATTGTCATTGATGGCTAGGAGGCATGATTCAATTTTCATGATAGTTGACACTCTGACGAAGAGTGCACATTTTATTCATGTACGTATGATGTATCAAACGCCAGACATAGTTAGAGATTTTATTAGTGAGATTGTAAGGTTACATGGTGTACAAATAAGGAACATATCCAATCGAGGATCAATGTTTATAGGATTATTTTGGACTAGCTTCCAAGAGGCCTTGGGGACACTACTTAACTTTAGTACAACATATCACCCTGAGACCAATGGGCAAACAAAAAGAATGAACAAAATTTTGGAATATATGTTGTGTATGTATGTGTTGGACCAATAGAAGCGTTGCGAAGAGTTATTTCCACTGGTATAGTTTGTGTGCACCAACAACTATCAAATTACCATTATGATGGAATCGTTTGAGTTTCATTACGAGAAACCATGTCAGACGCCATTGAGTTGGGATCGACTTGAGGATAGGGTCCTGGTAGGACCAAAAGTGATCCAAGAAATGGAATAACAAATGCATAACATGAGACAAAGGATTAAAGAAGCACAAGATCAACAAAAGAGTTATGCAGATGCACATCGCATCGACCGCAATTATGAAATCGGTGACCAAGTTTTCTTGCAGGTGAAACTGCGCAAGAGTTCAATCAAGTTTGGAAAGGGTGATAAACTCTCTCCTATTTTTTTTGGACCTTTTGAAGTTGTGGAAAGGAAGGGGCCCATGGCCTATCGAATAGCCTTTCCTGATTCTTTGAGGCATATGCACGATGTTTTTCGTGTATTTGTTTTGAGACATTATGTTAGTGATCCTACACATGTGATTGACATGAGTTCTTTGCAGGTGTTAGATGAGGGTGCACTCACAGCAGAGCCAATCCACATTCTTGACCATCACCTTCGAAAACTAAAGTTACTTTGTGATAGTCAGAGTGCTATTCACTTGGCTAAGAATCCATCCTATCACAGTAAAACAAAACATATACCTATCAAGTACCATTTTGTAAGACAGGTCATCAATGAAGGTGGAGTCTCTCTTGAAAAAGTGCATACAAAAGAGAATTGTGCAGACATGTTCACAAAACCAGTACTGTTAGAGAAGCTACAATGGTGCTTGGCTTCTCTTGGCTTGCAGAAAAGGTGATGAACAGAAGCAGGAGCAAGGTATCAGGTTATTTGTTGTCAAGGTGGAGATTGTTGGAAACGGTGACAACAACTCATACGTGAATAGGATTCTAGATCCTATAAACCAGGATTGGTTGTAACCAATGCACCTAAGTTAAAATATGGATGAGATTACATTTAATAGTCAGTTTCTAATATATTGCTATAAATTTGTATGCCCATAGAGGCTGTGAGAGTGTCTGAGAGGTGAGTGAGACCCGACTGTAATCTCCATTAGATGAATAATAAGATGACCGATACCTATGCTTTGTGGACGTAGCCCAACTTTTGGGTGAACCATGTAAACTGCTGTGTCTTTTTTGTTTGCATATGTATTGATTGTCTTATAGTAATTATTGTTTCCGCACTGGAAATTACAACAAGGAGGAGATTTTTATGAAATGAAAAAATATATCAAAAATTAATATACAAGTATAGTTACAAAGGAGGAGCAGAAAGTAGATTTGTATGCACTGAAGAAATAGATATATCAAAAAAATCTGGTCAAAACCTTAAACTTGAAAAAGCCATGATTACTAACCATGATGACATCAACTTTACTCAACATCAAATTCTTTAGTGTAAAGAAAAAAAAATATGCATACAAAATATTAAGATAAAGATTATATTATGTTCTCACTATTTATGGAACCAACAATTAAAAGTCAAAACCTCA